>JARACY010000513.1:0-90111 GCA_029255725.1 Scrobipalpa atriplicella | reverse complement strand
CTATTATTAGTTGCGTTTGCGCATCTTTGTAGAGCACGACAAAATAATAGCTAGTATTCACCACATTATAGACTAGTTTGAGTGTTGCGTTATAATCTGTTTGGACTAGATTTTCATTATTAGGATTTTCTCACGGGAATAAAATGGTTTTTTGATTATGCGAGATATAATGGATATGATATGGAGCTTATACAGAAAGAAGTGGTTAGTTTGGTTGTGTATGGAGAATTTGGATTTTTATACAACAGTATGTGTGTGTACGTAATATGATTTAGTGAGATTCCCTAAAGGGTGTGTGTGTACCTGTCTATGTAATGTTCTCGTGATACAACTTTTCCCAAGAAAGAAACATTTTTAACTTTTATTGGACAATACTAGATCCAAGTGTTACCGAAGAGATCATAAAAAATTACCGGGCTAGGAGCCAAGAAACATGCGTCGATATTTGCAGAAACAATTATTTTGCTTACTTTACAAAATTGATGCTCTGTTTACTACATTTACCTGCAATGTGAAGTATTTCTATTTGATATTTTAACATTTAGTTCTTGAGTAAGTAGTTAAATAACACAAAGGCTTCAACAGCACACTCTTAGGAATCTTACTAATGCACTGACAGCCTGTATATGTAAGAGAGCACGATTTTTCTAAAGGTAATAACAGTGTCGGCCCTGTTGTTTGCGAAGTTCAGGTCAATGTCCGTTTGAACACAACATCAATCAGCCCGCACTTGGCATAGAACACAGCTTTAGACTCTTGTTACCATCCCAACTCTGAATAGGTAACAATTACGTCTGTTTGTCTCAAGGGTACTTGGAAACTAGATGCTACTTTGTAAAATTGAAATGCGTTAAGTAAAATGAAGGAATGACTGAAGATTTGAGCTTTCAGGTTTTTTTAGAAGGTCAATGTCCGGTTAAACACAACATCAATCACGCCGCATTTGGCATAGAACACAGCTTTAGACTCTTGTTACCATCCAGCACTTTGAATAACAAGCACGTCTGTTTGTCTCAAAGGGTACTTGGAAACTTGGGTGCTACTTTGAAAAGCTTAAAGTGATGTAAAGAAAGAAAATACATTTATTAAAGAAAATACTTTTGGTACCTAAATTAGAATTTTCAGGATTTTCTTTAGATAAGTTAGTTCAAAATCTGGGTCTAGTAGGCAAACTTCGTATGACGTATACTTTTCTTGAAAATCTTGTCTTGTCAGAGGAAATCTTGCTCAGAAAGGTGTTACCCCAATGACAGCTGGACGTAAGCCTCCGAAATGGGTGATCTTATGCAACGCATCTATTTATGTAGATCATGGAGGAAGAACTATATTCCTAGATAAGACATTAAAGGCATAGAATAATGAGGAAACCGTAAACTCGTCCCACTGGCTCCTTTTGTAACACTCCCGTACTCACAGTAAGAGAATGCGTATCTCTCTAAATATAGGCAGAGAACACGCTCAGAACATTGTCTTCCGGTATGTGCTTAACCGAGCTAATGCGTACGACACGTCATTAGCTTCTGCTTTCAGTTATCGGAAAGGAAAGCCGGAGGCATCCAGTTTACGATGCTCTCGGCTTTTATGGCATCCTCCTTGCCGTTTCTCCACCTGTAGTTTAGTTTAAATTGTTTTTTAATAGTTACTTACTACCGTGGTGGACTTAAAGCGATAAAAAAAAAAAAAAGAGATTTGACGGTTTGGTGTATTGCAATTTCAGCGATGAACTGACAATGCGACTCTATACAAAATCTTACCTGGGAAGCCCCACAACATTATTCGCTCAATAAAGTAGCAAAAGAATATATTATAACTAAGATTTCAAAAATATGAGAAACAATAAATCAAAAAATTTCAGTCGCAGACAGGATTTGAACCTGCGTCATTGGAATACCGTCCCAACGCATTAGCCAACTCGACGGCTCTTGTCCTTAACGGCGAAATTGATGACTGGTTTCTTCTTAGATGTGATGAGGTACTATGATGTGACACTAACCTAATAGTAGGCCAGTAAAACACTTTTCTTACCATGAGATCTGTAGAAGATTCTTATGTGCCAGCGCAAGTAATTTCTTTGGCTCCCTTGCCCTTCGGACCGGAACACAGAAGCGCGAGATATAGCAGAATAACCATTGTTTTGCATGTATTTGCGTAACAGCATGACGAAACCCTACTATTACTATGAAAGGTTTTGTCCCTTGAGGAAATATGGCGTAAACTAATATCCTATGATTGTTGGTTTGAACGTCATTTTAAGTGACGACTTTATGGTATCCACTCATCACCACATAAAGACAAATCATAAACACAGTTGTTCATACCGACCTAATAAAGACAAACAAATGGCATTACCCTAAATCAGAATGGAACAGTTGACCAACTAAAATTCGGACCGCTGCTCTCTTTGTAAGAAAATCGATGTACCTACTTAGGTGTACTGTACATGCCTAAATTACGTAAATAGTACAAATATTTTTTTAAATATCACTCACTATTATGCGTATTTAAATACTAAGGAGAAGGAAAAGCTGGCATGCGCAAGCGACATTCTTTTGTTTATTGTTGTATAATGATAATGACAGTATGATCGTAGCAAGTGCGTGTTTTGTGCGTTGCACTACATACCGTTCTTCTCTTATGTCATACATGTCCTTTCTTTTGTATAACAAGGGGGCAAAAATATGCGTACGATCCGCGGTCCGCCTGACTTATGTCACGCATAAGCTTATGCATGTTTTTATTTATTAGATATAAACATACATTCACGTTTATAGAGTATCCCTTTCTGTGGAATAGTAGTAGGGAATGTGTCGACTCGGCCTATTTCCTACTTCTTTCATAATCAGAACTTGTACGAATATTGTGTCACAAAAAAAAATGTTTAAACCATTATTGACACTATAGATAGCAATGTGAATTGTTAAAAAAATAAAGTGATTTCTTTATGAACCGGTAATATCTCTCTGCAAGAAGGTCTGTCACCGTAATATTGCATAAACCGTTAGATTATAATCTATCTTAGGAAATTTATAATCTAACCTAACCTACCGAAAGTTTATAAACTGACGAGTATGTTTGTAAACTAACAGTTGTTACAATTTTACGCTGACATATACACAGCGCAAGAAGTAAAAACACTAAAACCGGTAGATTTGGAGATTCTGAAACCAGACTTTTAGCAAATATTACCATAATACATAACACAACATACAAGTTTGACAAATTACCTGTTTAAAACCTGAGGTACAAAATACATTGGCCTAACGTAAAAGTGAAATCTGACGCAGCCAGTTCTCAAGAAAATTAGCCACAAATTTTAATTTTGATTGGTTTCCACGTCAGTTAATTAACTTGAAAGAACATTAATTAGTATAACATGCGATTTTACTATAAAATGAAACTGACTGGAAAGACAAGCAATCGGATTAGTTAAAGGAGGATGTGTAGACCCTAATAAACACAAAAAATAACGTCTACATACTAACCAGGACTTTGTTCATTTCTTAGTTTAAAATTATTTTTAAACTAAGAAATAAACAAAGTGCGGGTAAGCATTTTGTTACTCGCCAAATTATATTTTTATAAGGTACACCATTTTCAACCACTCCCAAAGCACTTAGTTGTGCACAGACCGTCCGCCCATAGATAATTGTCTTGTAATAACTTATTTGAAAAGGCCTCAGAGATGATTCGGGTCATGGCCCTATAGTCAAACAAAAGCTTTGTCATCCCACAAGTATCAAGACTAATCACTGAAATGCCTACTTCATGTAATTATGCACATAAATTCGTAAAGTCTCAAGAACGCTCCCAGCTATTAACCGCTCATTGAGGAATATTCAAATTATAGACAGTACGGTGCGGTAAATATCGCACAGCGACTATTGGAAAGAAACAGTGATGTTTGCCAGTCGTTGTACATTGTGTGTAAAAATAATTTACTCGGTGTGCATTATTTATGGCTCTTTACTGTATAGGAAATGCGTAAATAAGTAATAGAGGGTAGTATGAATGATGACCGGAATCGTAATGATTATGTTCCGTTCAGTTGATGGTCATCCTTGTCCCAATTCGCAACGCTTGTACTTAAAATTACAATGAATGTAATCATATAACATTGTAATCAAATTCAAACGTTTATTTTACTTCTGGAACCCTATACTTTTAGGACGTTGTACAATTTAAATCAGTATAGACAACTTATTATTTTTGTACTTATTTCTCATAGGTACCTAAGTACAGTTTGTGTTATTTTTTTATGTTTTTTATTTTATCCTTTTTGAAAGGGAACATTTACGAAATCTCTTTGTAAATTTTGTGGTTTACAGTCCAAGAGATACCTATAATGCGTACTTATTAAGATATACAGCGGTTTCTAGTAATAAATTATAAACAAGGGAGATAATTCAGTTTTATGGTTAGTATAATTAAAGTAAGTAGGTTATAAACCTCAATTATTACTCTACGATCACGAACAAGACCGGTAGCATATTTAAACAAAGTAATAAAATAATAAATAAAAAAGCCTATGATGACGAACAACTTTTTCTACGTCTTTTAGCACCACGCATAATATTGTCACCTCGCCAGTAATAAGAGTAATTACAGACAAATAATACAATGATAGTGACAGGTTTTCAACCCATCGTCGGCATAAACGGATTGATTCCTCTACTGGCTTTTACAGTTTGCCTGGAATAAATAAGAAACTGTTGGTGTATATTCTTTGCTTTTTATTGCTTCCAATAATCATTGGAAGAGAATATCTTGTATTATAATAGCAGTTAATAACCGAGTGGCATCCGAAGGGCAAAGTGGCACTTTACTAAACGGTCAATAGTGATTGAATGGTCCCCAACACGCTTTCGCATAATCCAGCAATTTCTAAACGTGTTTCAAGGTTTTCCTTTGAATTTGTGTTGTTCAAAAGTGACAGTTGATTGGCGTTGTAAATCATGAAATAGAATTTATTAGTTGATTGTTTTATAAAACAATCACTTAAGTAGATCAAGTTTTAATTTATTGTTTAGTTTACTTACAGGTACCGTAAATTATAACGTACACAGTATTAACTTAATAACTTCACGAAGTATTTTTATTAACAAAAAGTTTATGAGATTTAGTAGGTACTTTAGTACAGAAGTTCTTGTTATTTCTGCCGTTTTTGTTCTTGTTATTTTTCTTGTAAGTAAATGTTGTGTCTATTTTAGAATGGGAACTGCATTTCATAGCATAACATCACCTGCAAAGAAATGTCCTAAGTTTTCAGCTAGCCATGTTGAACCTCTAGAGATATACTTACACACAATACACTTAGTTACACATAAATACCTGTAACAGTAAACAATAACGGTGAGGTATGTACGTTCACTGCGGAATATTTAAATCATCATTTTATCACAATATTCGAGAGCTATTCATACGTTTCATTTATTTTGTCTGGAAAAGGGCTCATTCATCAAATTCAATGGTATAATAAAATATTCGGTGGTAATGTCATCTTGGCTCAGTAGGTAGCTTCTAAAATAATTTTAATGAGATCCTGGTAATGAATGGCTGTAATAATAATTATTTTTATGAATAGAAAATATTATAAATGAAAATATTTTCACTACAAATTATTTTCGCGAAAGTAAAAGAATAGAACATAAAAGAGCGTTGGAAATTCAATTTTCACGGTATTGTTTCTGAGAAAACTGACAACGTATATTACTCCATATTTTTACTACAGTCTATTAAAATTTCACCGTAGTTGAACTCTAGTTTATTTATTTTCGAGTCACAAATTTTAATTGCTCCTGGAAACTGAATGAAGCGACGACGTTGTTTGACCTTTTAGTTATTGGATGTTTTAATTTTGCTGTCGTACGAAAATGCAACGTTCGAGCAAACAAAGTTAGGCACATTTTCAGGAAACGCTGCAGAGCAAGTTTAATACACAGCGTTGCAGGTTATGAAGCCAATTCAAAATGGTAGTGATACGGGATCTACTCCATAGCAGTTCACGCCAAAGAAGTTTATACTTATTTGTTTAAAGATAAGTCTGGCTGATCTTGTGACTCCGGTACACATAATAATATTTTGCCGTGTTTACGTTTTCTGTGTGAGAATCCAGTTTTGCCCTTTATGATGGCTCCTGTTTTGGGTGAGGTTGCTCCATTTTTGAAAAGACCGCTCATACCGCACATAATCTATAAGTTGGTCTTTGACCCAAGTTGCAGAGCAAATATCGTTACCCATTTGAGGTTTATGTCAACGTTGCATAAATCTCAGTGGAGACTGTTTCACTAGTAGTTCAATAATAGATGACCCATTTTGACTACCTGTAGTTTTTGTGTTACGTTGGGATGTGTGCGGTGGATGTGCAGCAAATAAGTATATTTTGTTTTAAATTTCTTTACAACTAAACAGTTAGATAGATACAATTGTTATTATTTTTATTGCTTTAAGCATTCACAAACTCTCAATGTATAAGAACAACTTTAATAACAATGATATAGGCTTGCTTTTAAAAGCGAATACGAATAGTATATCAAACATAGCAGTAACTAAATAAAACGATCAAACACTATCATTCAAAGATCGTAAAAACAAAACGCTACATTTCGAAATCTAACACACACGTCCATCCATTAGCTATGTAAGTAGGTATGTGTCAGTAAAACAACTAAGTAAAACTTGTGATTACAACAGTGTTAAATCGAGGCGTCAAAATTGTAGAGCTGTAGTCTCGAAGAGGCAACATAAAGGTAGATTCACACTGCTATAAACATAATTTCCGTGATACGATACTGTAGTACTGTTCATAAAGCGCGATTTCAACTATGCTAAGTAAGAAGCTACTTGTGTATTTTTGCACGCATGCATTTTTGGTACCTAACGATGATTATTCCAAGCATTTTTTAATTGTTGTTCGCATTATACTAATGCCATATTTTTTATTGAGGTGATTTCTTTAGTTAGATGTTGCTAAAAGCCTGCGCGTTCAAGCCAGATACCTATATTTTAATAAAAATAAAACAAATTGCTACTGTTATTATTATTATACTACTACTATACTGCTACTGATAAATATTTTGCTAACACCGACGACTGTTTAATTGTAAATTAACCCTAACATTAAACTGTATAACAATGATTGATATATCACGTAAGCTCGGTGAAGGGACACGCGGCAGTATTTTTGTTCAGAGGTCATGTTCAATGTTGGTCCATTATATGCGCACACGCACCTCTGACACGAGCAGGTTGCACAACTTGCTAACTGGGGTCGTGACAGCCGAATTGCTATACTAGCTATCTCGATGGGATAAGAGATAAAAAGTTTAATATATTCATGTAATTATCTGTTCAAGTACCTGTTTGATATTAAATATTATTTAGTCGCTTGATACCTATAACATTCGTAATGAGTTCACTTAAAGCAAAATAATATCTACAGATCAGTAGTGACTGCTTTAATTTAGGATAAGATCGTTGATTTATCTAGATAGATAAACTAGATTTTTATGTCTTGTCTTGTCTGGCTGTTAATGTCCCACTACTGCTGGGCAAAGGCCTCTCTCCACGACTCTTTCCTGAGCTTTTATGAATCACAGAAAAAATATTGTTTTCAAAACAGATTTCGTTGGATAATAAAAACCTTGTAAGGTCATATTTTCATCTATATGGCAAGCCTAAATCCATGTTTCTTCTTTCAATCGGACGTGTACCGGTTACCTCACAACGTTGTTAACCGGGGTCAGACATACAGACAGACGTACGAGTATAAGCTATGCACGGTCAAGTCGATAGAGATAAGATCGATGAGATTCCACGATAATGGTAACAGTGATCTGTTAGTTAGGCAATGTTTGATAATATTAATATCAGCACAGTGTATTTATTTAGTAATACAAATTACATTTACATCGTATAGGTTACACAGTACACTCCTATATCCACTATTTCGCAACGTCTGGCAGGCAAATACTTTTACATATCTCATGCTCAGTAAGTGGTTCATACAACCCTAAAACCCGGGATGTAAGTGGTACTTTGCATCATAGGTTTTGAAACCTATGCTGCAAAGTAATTTGAATAAGGAACTGTCAAATTGCAAGAAAAAAAAAGTTGATAGCCTTATTTCAAACACACGGAATCGGATGATTAATCGAATCGGAATCGATTTTAAAACAAATTCTATTCGAATTTATTTAAATATCGAACTGGCCAGTACTAAATATGACGCATAGAGTCACGGAATAAGGCCATAAAAATGTAAACATAGGATTATGAAAATTATGAAATTTTTACTCTGTGGTTTTTATAACATATTTATAACCTCAAAACTTGAGTTTGTCGATTTATTACTTAGCATTTTATTATAAAACATTAACAAATTAAACAGTCAGTATACTTAACAAAATGTCTACTTGCAAATTAGATAATTTTTCTTACGCGAATGCATATATTTGTGATGGTTAAATTCGCTCATAGTGAGTTGGTATTGCCTACTGTTTCGTCGTAATTTCATGTTTTAATTTTCTTATATTTTCCCATAATTTTAACTTATCTTTCATTCGATATGTAAAGCATAGTGCTTACCTCATGGTGTAAGTCATCAAATGCATACTCGTACCATTAGCGCCCTCGCTGCGCTCGGGCGCCAAAAACCTCGTATGCATTTGATGACTTACATCCTTTGGTTAGCAATATACTATTAAGTCAGTACGCAAACTCAAACTGATGGGGATGTACTGTACAGACAATGAAATTGAAAATCTAACAAATTTGAGCATCCCTATCAGTTCTAAAGGGATTGTGTAGGTTTCATAAAATTATAATAAATTATAATTAATTATTGTAGGTATATCCGGTTAGTCTAATCCTCTTGGTACCAAGGTAAGGACTATGCAATATAAATCAAATCGTATCTGTGAATTATTTAATGAAACGGCTCCCTGATTTAATATTTGACAGTAAACCGCGAGTGATTTATGTAATACCGCGCCAAAATGCTTGTTAGCCACATTAGTTTCGCCTTAGAAAATCAATCATGCGATACCAACAGTCTGTCACTTTTGGACGCAATTGAGCGAGACGAAAGCATTATGTTTAGAAAACACCGTCAACGAAACGATACAAATCTAATAAACAACCATGCACTTACGTTCAATATGAGTATTACAGACGTAATGTTGATTACGTACGTTGAGCAATCAATATTGCGGAACATACGGAAATAAACTTGACTTTACGGAAACTATGACTAGAAAATTTTACAAAAATAATGCACACACACTCACTTGAGTTTTCGACTTTTGTATGGTATTTAGTTTATGTAGTGTAGATATTGTCTTAAACAAAGAAAGATCGTAAGGAAATTAAAAAGATAAGAAACAGTTTTATTATTCAAATTTCGAACACAACCGGATACTGGCAGCCAGAAAGTACGCAACAGCCGCGAGCATCTTTTATATCTTTGCTTTTATTTTCGCGCCATTTAAACTTGGAAGGTGTGGGCCTAATAACATCTTTGCTCTTATGAAAGTGCTATTAGGGTCTCTTATACGATAATTTACATATTGTTAGTTGTTACGTCTCGACGAAAATAAATAAACAATTGAGGTTCCGGATAATCAGACGGAAGCCTCTTGTCGTGTCTGAACATTGTTATTATAATATAATCAGCGCTTTGAGACGTGCTTCTGTAACTTTATACTTACACGACGCGATAATAGAAAGCAAGAGACATGAATAAGATGTATAAGTACATACTTATAGATGTAAGTAAGTAGATAAATGAAGGAGAAACACTCCTTTAATTCAAGCTAATAACATTGTAAAAGCTCTCACATGACAAAATATGTATTGTTTGGTTTAGACACGTTTAGATATAAAATCTGTAAGAGTTGGTTGAGAATTGCAACTAAAAAGTAGTAGTTTTCTTACAAAACTAAAGAACAGTTCAGTAAGACAAATTGCCTAGACCTTAAGCCGTCTAAAACGTGTTATGTCGCGAACAGTTCGCGAAAATGACAGGGTTGGTGCTGCCATGCAAAATAGCTTACAGCAAATAGCCAGCATTACAAGCTGGTAAACAGCCCGTGGCGTTGTCTATTGTCATTAGGGGGTAATGAGCTGACAGCGGCCTTGCCTCACGCAACCAGAAGAAAGTGAAACTGAGATGACATTTTGTCACTAGAAATGTGGAGAACTTTCGTAAAAATGTAGTTGAGTGGTTTCACTTGAAGTTCTTATTGTAGACTCGATCTTTTCGTAGCGCTACGCACGTATAGTTTAATTTTGTAAATCTTCTAGTAGTAACTACTTACTTGATCACGGTTGAGTATTTTAAATCGAACTACGTAGAAATTAATGTGGTGATTCTTTTTCTGAAAACACTGGGAAAGAAAAGACGGACCCATTCAAAAAATTTCCCAAAAACATAACAATAAAAATATAGGTATAATTTCTGAATCATTTTGTCTTCAAATCTCAGATACCAAAAATTAAATGGAAACGTCTCTCAGATCATGTAGGCAAAGCCTTTATTGAAGAACTAGAAGAAAGCACCCAGTCAATGAACATAACAGAGCAGACTGCGGGAGAGATGTGGAAAGAGTTTGAGGGTAACTATGTCAGCATGGCTGAAAAACATCTGGGTAGAACCAAAGCAAAAAAGGGCCCATTTAAGGAAACGAGCTGGTGGAATGAAGACATAAAATCCACTCTGTCAAAAAAGAAGGAACATTTCAAACTTTGGCAGGACACACAAGATCAAAACCATCTCGACCAATATGTAACATATAAGAAGAAAGCAAAAAGGGAAGTTGCTATCGCTAGGGCAGATGATCAAGAAGATCTCTACACGAGGCTAGAATCCGCTAATACAGATATTGAAATCCACAAAATAGCAAAAACTAGAAACAATAATACCAAAGACTTGAACAGGGTTAAATATATACAGGATAAAACCAACAACTTACTTACAAATGACACAGATATCAAAAATAGATGGGTGGAGTACTACCAAAACCTACTAAACATCTCACACCCAAGAAAAAGTAACACAGATATACCAAAACCCATCCATGGGCCGATCCCTGCCGTGACACCACAGGAACTAAAAAAGGCTATCTCCCAGATGAAGAATAATAAAGCGACGGGCCCAGATGAAATTCCAGTTGAAGTGTGGAAGCAACTGAAAGAAAAGGGTATGCTCTGGCTGTATGAACTCTATAACAGGCTTATTATGGGTGAACCAATACCTGACGCATGGCGTAACAGTTTCCTCATGCCATTCTATAAAGGAAAAGGAGACGTCCGCGATTGTAACAACTACAGGGCAATAAAACTTATGTCTCATACCTTCAAAATCTGGGAGAGAATCATCAACAACAGGCTGGTTGAACTAGTTAATCTCACTGCCAACCAATGTGGATTTATGGCTGGGAGAAGCACCTCAGATGCCATCCAAAGTATCCGAATACTGCTCGAAAAGTCGAAGACAAGTAATACAGACCTGCACATGATCTTTATCGATCTTGAAAAAGCGTTCGATCACGTCCCTCGTGACTTAATCTGGGATGCTCTGAGATCACAGCTAGTGCCAGAGCAATACATAGCGCTACTTAAAGACATGTACAATGGCGTCACGACTCAAATACTATGCCCAGCAGGAATTTGTGAAAAATTTGAAATCAAGGTAGGAGTTCACCAGGGATCCGCTCTCAGCCCATTGCTTTTTAACATTGTTATGGACTACCTCACAAAAGACTGCCAGAAACCAGTACCGTGGAACATACTATATGCAGATGATGTGGCATTAATATCAAAATCTGTCGAAGACCTGCAAAATGTCTTCAACGCATGGGTTAAATCGCTGGAGGATAACGGTCTCAAAATTAGCCGGAAGAAGACTGAACACATGTCCTGCATATTCAACGACTCAACAGATGCTAGCCAAATAAAATTATACATAGATAACATGCCCATACCAACGCATTCTTTTCTCCTTCACTTTGTCAATGATGGGGGATACTTTGTAACTTCCTCTAATGTAGTTGTTCCGGATTTTATCCAACAGCGTGACACCCGCTGACCAGCGTAGCATACGCATTTCTGTCGTGTGAAGCTTATTGAGATGTTGTTTAGTTGATGCCCAACACTCAGTGCCATACAGTATAGCAGGTCTAATTGCTGTTTTATACAGTTTGCCTTTCAGTTTGATAGGCATTTTTCTGTCGCACATTACGCCTGTGAGTTGTCGCCACTTCATCCATCCCACATTGGTTCGGTGATTTACATCATTGTCTATTTTGCCATCACAGCTTATGATCGATCCTAGATATTTAAAACGGTCTACCGTCGGTATAGGCATGTTATCTATGTATAATTTTATTTGGCTAGCATCTGTTGAGTCGTTGAATATGCAGGACATGTGTTCAGTCTTCTTCCGGCTAATTTTGAGACCGTTATCCTCCAGCGATTTAACCCATGCGTTGAAGACATTTTGCAGGTCTTCGACAGATTTTGATATTAATGCCACATCATCTGCATATAGTATGTTCCACGGTACTGGTTTCTGGCAGTCTTTTGTGAGGTAGTCCATAACAATGTTAAAAAGCAATGGGCTGAGAGCGGATCCCTGGTGAACTCCTACCTTGATTTCAAATTTTTCACAAATTCCTGCTGGGCATAGTATTTGAGTCGTGACGCCATTGTACATGTCTTTAAGTAGCGCTATGTATTGCTCTGGCACTAGCTGTGATCTCAGAGCATCCCAGATTAAGTCACGAGGGACGTGATCGAACGCTTTTTCAAGATCGATAAAGATCATGTGCAGGTCTGTATTACTTGTCTTCGACTTTTCGAGCAGTATTCGGATACTTTGGATGGCATCTGAGGTGCTTCTCCCAGCCATAAATCCACATTGGTTGGCAGTGAGATTAACTAGTTCAACCAGCCTGTTGTTGATGATTCTCTCCCAGATTTTGAAGGTATGAGACATAAGTTTTATTGCCCTGTAGTTGTTACAATCGCGGACGTCTCCTTTTCCTTTATAGAATGGCATGAGGAAACTGTTACGCCATGCGTCAGGTATTGGTTCACCCATAATAAGCCTGTTATAGAGTTCATACAGCCAGAGCATACCCTTTTCTTTCAGTTGCTTCCACACTTCAACTGGAATTTCATCTGGGCCCGTCGCTTTATTATTCTTCATCTGGGAGATAGCCTTTTTTAGTTCCTGTGGTGTCACGGCAGGGATCGGCCCATGGATGGGTTTTGGTATATCTGTGTTACTTTTTCTTGGGTGTGAGATGTTTAGTAGGTTTTGGTAGTACTCCACCCATCTATTTTTGATATCTGTGTCATTTGTAAGTAAGTTGTTGGTTTTATCCTGTATATATTTAACCCTGTTCAAGTCTTTGGTATTATTGTTTCTAGTTTTTGCTATTTTGTGGATTTCAATATCTGTATTAGCGGATTCTAGCCTCGTGTAGAGATCTTCTTGATCATCTGCCCTAGCGATAGCAACTTCCCTTTTTGCTTTCTTCTTATATGTTACATATTGGTCGAGATGGTTTTGATCTTGTGTGTCCTGCCAAAGTTTGAAATGTTCCTTCTTTTTTGACAGAGTGGATTTTATGTCTTCATTCCACCAGCTCGTTTCCTTAAATGGGCCCTTTTTTGCTTTGGTTCTACCCAGATGTTTTTCAGCCATGCTGACACAGTTACCCTCAAACTCTTTCCACATCTCTCCCGCAGTCTGCTCTGTTATGTTCATTGACTGGGTGCTTTCTTCTAGTTCTTCAATAAAGGCTTTGCCTACATGATCTGAGAGACGTTTCCATTTAATTTTTGGTATCTGAGATTTATTACTTCGCATGGGTTTCTTTAGTCTGTATATTGTGACTAAGATTCGATGTTGTGTGACTAGGGATTCGCCGGGGATTACTTTACTGTCCTTATAAAGACCAAGATGTTGCCGCCTGGCCAGTGTGAAATCGATCTGGGTCGCATGCCCACCACTTTTGTAGGTAATGAGATGGCCGTCTTTCTTTTTAAAGAAGGTGTTTATAATGGCAAGGTCGCAGCCAGCTGCAAATTGCAAGATCCGTTCTCCGTCTTGATTCCTGCTGCCGTAGCCACAGCCCCCATGCCATCTATCGAAATTATCACTTCCATTGCCGACGTGGCCATTTAGGTCTGCCCCAATGTGCACATATTCTTCTGGTGGTAAACCGCTAATAAGACTTTGTATTTCGTCCCAGAATATCTCTTTGTCATCATCTGAACAATTTGTTTGAGGTGCGTATGCCGAAATTATATTTAAGCAGGGTTGTTTGTCCAGTGCAATTTTGACCATCATAAGCCGATCACTTACTCTTTGGATGTCTACTAGCCTTTCACTTAGTGCTTCAGATAGTATGATGCCTATGCCATTTTTCTTTGATTCAGTCCCATGGTACAATAACTTATAGCCGTTTCCAATTAGTTTTGATTTTGAACCCCGCCACTTGGTCTCTTGGACACAACATGCATCAATACAACGTCTAGTAAGGACGTCACTCAGCTCGGCACTTCTGCCAGTCATTGAGCCCACATTCCACGTTGCCATTCTGATTGCATTCATATCGCATCGACCGTCGCTTAAGGGGGACGCCCTAGCATTTACATTTATCTCTTTCTTTTTACTTTTCATTTTGGACAAGGATAAAGGTTGGCTTTTAGTTTTACGGCCGGCTGCCGCCTGACGCCAAGGTGGTATTCCCTTTGAGGTGTTTTGAGTGCCGCCGTTGGAATTACTCTCGTCCGCCGCCAACTCTACTGCGCCATCCCACCTAATGACGTAGCTCCAGCTCAACCAGGTACCCCAGTACGTGGGGGCTGCTTGCAGCTGGGTTGTGCCTCTTCCGCCTGTTCCGCCGTACCGATAAACTATATCTCCGCCTTCACAGCCGTTGAGGACTTCGCCCGTAACCCTGGGCACGGGGTTCACGATATACCCCGTGAAACTGGGTCCCTGACCGAACTCGGCCACCCACACACTCCGGCCTACTGAAGTGAGGGGCGCCCACCCCCGCGGCAAGGACGCGCCGGCCTGGAATTACCCCAGTGGAAGGCAGGGAAGGTGACCCTGTCTCCCCTGGGGCCGGGTTAATGGCCTCGTGTGATTCCAAGACCACCGCGTTTACTTTTGGACTGTTTGGGTTGTTGTGGATAGTTGGTGAACTATTTGCAAGTTTTGTCATTTTTTATAAGCTTACTCCTGATGAGTCTTGGAATCAAACTTATCGCTTGAGCTGACATAATTATGAAATCCATAATAAACAAAATACTATCAAAAATTTCCAAAGTTGTTGCGTGCTTTATGATCTGATAACTAACTAGAAGCTAGAAGTCTGCCCTAAAGCTTCGCACAGGTTTTAGTTGACTCGAGCATGAAGGGTTTCCATACCATAGTACTTTATAAGATTTTATGATGGGTAGTAGGAGAGCCGCCTAATATTTAATTTAATTTTATTATCTGTTTTTACAGCGCCGACAGTGTTACCTTACTGTAAAAAATTGCCTTTATCCGGCTAAAACGGTTCATAAATAAAATACAACACATTGATAGATAATATAGGCTGACGGACACCCTTGGCATTTTTTGGGATGGAAACCCTAACTAAAAGAACTGGCTCGTATTTATAAAGCGATCTCAAAATTGAGAGTAATATTAAGTATGGATTTGACAGGTCGTTTTGTACTGAAATGACATTTCTGATGCGAACTCAAACTCGCTGTCACTCTTGAGAGCTGATTATAAATACGGGCCTAAGCGATGTACAAACGTAATTTATTAATGTAACCCGTTACGATTTTTATAGCACATAGGGATTTTTGTTTGAATTGTGTTTTTTAATGAGATCAATTAATTATTTTAAATTTGGCTTATCGCTCCAACATTCAATCACAATGTATTTCGGTTATTCGAGCGGTGAAGCAATCAGTTTCAAAAATTACTCCAAACAAACAGTTTCATACTATGTATATATTGACAGAAAAAAGTTTATTAAAAGATGTTATTCGCTCTGAAATTCGTAGACCTTGGCTTGGCATAATGGGGATTGTTGCATCTTTAATATGCGTCGTGGTGATGCTGACGGCATGGATACTACTGCCGCGCTGGCGAACCCTGCAAGCGTACGTCTGCCTGAATGAAGTCATCTTCGGGACGATTGCACTGTGCGTCCATCGACAAACATTAATAGAACTGTTATATGGCACTGACTCATATGAATATTATGAATATATACTGATGGATTATTATATTATAATATTCTATTCGTACTATTGTTGCCTAATCTTATCTTTTTGCTGGTCTGTATGTGCGTCAATAGTAGCCTTTCTAAAGCTAGTTAAGATGCAAACAAAACATAGTCATGAAAAGACTATAGCCACCGCGTTTACTTTTGGACTGTTTGGGTTGTTGTGGATAGTTGGTGAACTATTTGCAAGTTTTGTCATTTTTTATAAGCTTACTCCTGATGAGTCTTTATACCTATATAAGAATATGTATGATAGATGTAGCATCATAGTTTTGATATTGTTGGCAGTGGTCTGTGTAAATATTGTTTTATTTGTAATAATATGTGTTAAAGTGATGTCATGTTGTTGTGTTACTATGTCAAAAAGAGGGTGTAATCATGTAATATCCTTGATTGGAGTTGGAGTGATGTGTCAAGTGACGGCTGCAATAGAGCGTTTAGCAATGATCACAGAAAATTATTATAACTACAACTGCTCGTCATGTGAATATCGTACATATTTTTACTATTTAGGACTTATCGGAAGAATAGTTTTCCAACTTCGATTGGTGCCCCTGACAATTGTCATGGTCTTCAACAAGTCCGCGAGGCTCCAATGGAAGGCATACTGGCAGAAGAGGAGAAATATCGCTATTAACGCAATTCCATTAAGACAAAGACAACGTCAAGGTAATGTCATAGAAGTGTAACAGAGTAAACCTAAATTAAACTTTATATAAATAGCTTATTTAAATAGTTACTCGTACATTGTAATTATTTTGTGTGAGTTATGTCTATTGTAAGTGTTAAATTTTACAAAGTAAGTGATTGATTACATGACGTACAATTTATCAACTAACATACAATATACTAATTAATAATACTGTTTAATTTAGTTTTTAATTTGTTCTTATGTTGTTATTTTAACTGTATATTAAGTTCTGTTTTCTTTAACATTAATAAAATAACTTCAATACACAACTGAAAAAAAATAAAAAATAATACGTGTGATTAATTGTTTCTATATAAAAATCAAATCTTTTTTGGTTATCATGAATCTTGAACATTTTTGTTATTATTATGTTGTACTTACAAAACTATAAAAAATAAATAAATCTAATCTTGTCGAACAAGTTACAAGATTTTCTTTACTTTAGTTTCGTCAACTTTTTTAATAAAGTCAAAAGTTTAATTTATCTTCACACACCGATTGTAAATGCCTTTAATTTTTTCTTAGGAATTCACATTGTTTACTTTTCTCAGTAGATACAGGCAGATGTATCTCATCAAATAACAGAATCAAGAATCGTTCCCTAGATACTATAACTTGGCGGGCAATAACGGTAAATTGCCGTTAAATATTTAACGAAGGCTGGGTGGGAATTAGTAAAGACGTACATCAGACCTCCACCGAAATAGAAGACGAAGGTTGAAATCTGAATTCTATTTCTGACTCACAAGGTTGAATTCACTTAAGTTACGTCCGTGAATTATTGATATATGAGTGAAATTTTCTTTCATTATAACTTCTGTTGATTATATTATTATAACTAGAAAAAAACTCGGTAAGTACCTAACTTATATTCAAAAAGATTGGTTGATTAAAAAAAACGATTTAATAGAACGAAGCGAAGTATGTTTATGACATTAGTATTTCAGAAATACATCATCTGGAAAAATTTCAAGTGTCTAGCCATCATGATTTATGAGATACAGCCTGGTGACAGACATACGGACGGACGGACAGACGGACAGTGCAGCGGATAAGTAATTAGTCCCGTTTTTACCCTTTGAGTACTGTTATTTGCTGTTCTAAATAAACAAAATAAAAATAATATAAAATAAACCCTAAAAAGTAACAAGCGAGTTGTATTGAATTAGATTATTTGGATGTCCAACACAGAAATAAAAAGCAAAATGGCGAACGTTGATAGGATAAACCGATTACTCCGTCAGTTGTTTAGTGACGCGATAAAAATATTCAATTTAAAACAGTCAATTTTTTTATTTTTTTTTCACCACTTATGTCAGCACGATTGGTTTTCTGAAAACTGTTGCGAAGCTTAATTTTATCAACTCGGCAACGGCGCTGGTCGAAATTTGAATTGATTTACTTTTCGAATTTTCGAATTCGGAACTAATTTGTTAGCTGCCAGTTAATAACTGAAAAGCAATATGTAATTAGACAATGGAACTTATTTAGTAACTTAAACTGCTTAGATTCTAGAAAATTCCTCAGGATATAAGGCCCGTATTTATAATCAGCTCTCAAGAGTGGCAGCGAGTTTGAGTTCGTATCAGAAATGTCATTCCAGTACAAAATAACCTGTCAAATCCGCACTCAATATTGCTCTCAATCTTGAGATCGCTTTATAAATACGAGCCTAAGTATCCAACTATAACACCCAGTCACATTATATTTAATATTATTTATTACATAAGAAACAATTTCAACTCCATTTATCGCTAGACCTAGACTAAAACCAAGAACGAACCGAAATACTCGTGTCTAAAAAAAAATATATTAAAATCACGAACATTTAATACAAAACCACAAAATATGCATGCAAGCTTTTATGTTTAATACGATTAAAAAGCAACGGTTTTGTGGAAAATTTCGCGGTCAGTAAAAGCCTGTCGTTTTGTGTTCAGACAATAAGTATAAAATATACATGATTTTTTTTTTTAATAGTAAGAATTACTGTCAGCAGAAAAACTTAAACAAATGTGAAAGAAATTTATCAAAATATTCATTACTTTACGACTTATGTTATAAATAGTTATATAACGCTTTAAAGTGGTAGGTTACAAAGAAAGGTCTGAACTAACATGTGACGTCACATGACATGCTAATATAGCCATACTACTCACATATAAAATACAAATTCGAAAGAGAGATAGATAGTCTAGCTTTATAATGGTATATCTCGGTGATTTTTTGATAACTTTTATTTCTGTTTTCACTTTTGTTATTAGAATTTTGAATGGAACTAGAAACTTGCACGCAAGTTGCAGAAATGAGGTTTCCTATGTAAGAAAATTTTGAGTACTTGCAAAATGGAAGTACTGCAAGCTATTACTATTTCAATATGCGACGCTGTGCAACGTTCATTCCGAGATCCCGATATCCCGGGACCCCGATATACCTCGGGATCCGCTTCATATCGTCAATTTCAGCGAGGTCGCTTTTTCCGAACAACTCTATACATCTAGGCAATTTGTTCGCAGATACGATCTCAAGGAATAGATATACAGGGTCGTATTTATAAAGCGATCTCAAGATTGAGAGCAATATTAAGTATGGATTTGACAGATCGTTTTGTACTGAAATGACATTTCTGATACAAACTCAAACTCGCTGTCACTCTTGAGAGCTAATTATAAATACGGGCCACAGAGTCTTTGGTACACATACAGGGTGGTATAAAAGCAGTTTTGTCCATGTCTGACAATATTTGAGTTATTTCTAAAATATGATAAACAACAAAATAAAATTTCAACCGTACAGAGGATTCGAACCTGCGTCTTTGGAATACCGTTCCTACGCCATGACCGCTAGGCCACTACGGCTCTTGTCCTGAGCGGTGAAATTGTTGATCTGTTGTTTTTTTAGATCGTCTTTAAGTACATTAAAAAATAAGTACATATTTAAATACATTATAAAAAATATTTTAGTTTAAGGCTTTTCCAGAAAAGACTGTGCAGTTGCAGTGTTTTGCAGTAATAGACGAAATGTAAGTCCATCGACTACATTGGAACTAAACCTTAAGTTGGATTTAAACCTAAACCTTGGCCCCATCTACTGACTTTTAGAATTTTCCGGGAAGAGATGCTTTTATTTCTCTTACTTTAGCAACAGGAAAAATAAAACTCTTACGTATCAATTTTCTATTTATATTAAAATATTTAAAAAAAACAACCTTATTTAGATTTTTAATCTACCTACAGCTACACCCTGTATACGTTTACTGCTGAAATCCCGTATACACAATTTCTATGTCTGCTTCGTAGTTGGATAGATGTTTGCTACGTCGTCGTAGAGATCTGCTCAAGCTACGAGAAACGCATAGCTTTTAGCTACGAAGGTCTAAGCTAGTGACCCATCCATCACAATTTCTTAAACAGTCTCGTTCAAATCGAACTCGTGCATTGAAGGATTCCTTGCAAGATTTAATTATTATGTTCTTTAAATCAAGCAATAACAAAGAGAGTTTGTTATTATTTAGTTTTCATTACCCCGAATTTTTCACATGTAGGCTAGTGCGCCTCGGTGGGGGGGACGTATTATAAGCTGATGATGATGTTGCTGCCCCAAGTATCGATCTAACGTGTTTCGACCAAAAATTATGTCGCTATAAAGAGAGTCGACCTACAGTTCTGTCGAACTAGAGTGAATCGATATATCGTTGGTCGACCCTATCGCACTCTTTTTTCTTATACTCTTCTCTCCTTTCTACCTTTTACGGTTCATGAGATACCTACATCCCTTTGACAGAGCAAGAACAGTGGAGGCTTGCGTTTTAGCGTTACTATCCCCATCCCATTGCCACACTGGAGGGGCATGGCATATAAGGAGCGGTGCGGTGCCGGTGCGTCGCCAATGCGTCGTTTTTGTATAGAAACTTCAAATCAAGCTGCGCTGCGCAGACGTAAATTACATACAAAATTGACGCGCCTCCGCCTCGCCCGCGCCGCACCGCTTCCTATTTGCCATGCCCCTTAGTCACCTATTTTTATCTGACGACTGCCGCTGGGCTAAACTTGTGTTTATGCATAGGGACACGCGCCGTTGTGTGCGTAGCTACTTACATGTTTACTATGACAAACTCACGCACACTACGACAATGCACGCGTAGGTACATTTACACACACAAGCATGGCAAAGCGGCAGTCGTGACTTGTTAGATAAAAAATACTGCCTATAATCTCTCAAGCTCTTTCGGATGACGTAACGAAAATTCATATTTTTTATTTTATTTTTATTGCTCTATAAACGAGTCCGTAATGAATATTTTACAAAAATCACCTTTTTACAAACATGTTGAAATAATCATTTATAAACAAAGAATTATAACTAAGTTTACTTATAAATACCCCTAAGAGGTACAGTAAAATATATTCGCAGTTTTATTTTCAGATAACAATGATTTGATTTTTATAAAGAAACAATTAATCACACGTATCAATTAGTATGTTTGTTGATAAATTGTACGTCATGTAATCAATGACTTACTTTGTATAACACTTACAATAGACATAACTCACACAAAATAATTACAATGTACGAGTAACTATTTAAATAAGCTATTTATATAAAGATTAGTTTAGGTATACTCTGTTACACTTCTATGACATTACCTTGACGTTGTCTTTGTCTTAATGGAATTGCGTTAATAGCGATATTTCTCCTCTTCTGCCAGTATGCCTTCCATTGAAGCCTCGCGGACTTGTTAAAGACCATGACAATTGTAAGGGGCACCAGTCGAAGTTGGAAAACTATCCTTCCGATAAGTCCTACATAGTCAAAATATGTACGATATTCACATGACGAGCAGTTGAAGTAATAATATCCTTCTGTGATCATTGCTATACGCTCTATTGCTGCCGTCACTTGACACATCACTCCAACTCCGATCAAGGATATTACATGATTACACCCTCTTTGTGACATAGTAACACAACAACATGACATCACTTTAACACATATTATTACAAATAAAACAATATTTATACAGAAAACTGCCAACAATATCAAAACTATGATGCCACATGTATACATATTCTTATATACGTATAGGTATAAATACTCATCAAGAGTAAGCTCATAAAAAATGACAAAACTTGCAAATAGTTCACTAACTATCCATAATAACCCAAACAGTCCAAAAGTAAACGCGGTGGCTATAGTCTTTTCATGGCTATGTTTTGTTTGCATCTTAACTAGCTTTAGAAAGGCTACTATTGACGCACATACAGACCAGCAAAAAGATAAGATTAGGAAACAATAGTACGGAAATAATAATATTATATGATAATAATCCATCAGTATATATTCAAAATATCGAAATGAGTCAGTGTCATATAACAGTTTTATTAATGTTTGTCGATGGACACACAGTGCAATCGTCCCGAATATGACTTCATTTAGGCAGACGTACGCTTGCAGGGTTCGCCAGCGCGGCAGTAGTATCCACGCCATCAGCATCACCACGACGCATATTAAAGATGCAACAATCCCCATTATGCCAAGCCAAGTTTCACGAACTTCAGAGTCAATAACATATTGTAATAAACTTAACATTTCTGATGACATATACATAGTATGAAACTGTTTGTTTGGAGTAATTTTTTAAACTGATTGCTTCACCGCTCGAATAACCGAAATACAATAGTGATTGAATGTTGGAGCGATAAGCCAAATTTAAAATAATTAATTGATCTCATTAAAAAACACAATTCAAACAAAAATCCCTATGTGCTATAAAAATCGTAATGGGTTACATTAATAAATTACGTTTGTACATCGATTAGGCCCGTATTTATAATCAGCTCTCAAGAGTGACAGCGAGTTTGAGTTCGTATCAGAAATGTCATTTCAGTACAAAACGACCTGTCAAATCCATACTTAATATTGCTCAATCTTGAGATCGCTTTATAAATACGAGCCAGTTCTTTTAGGGTTTCGATCCCAAAAAGTGCCAAGGGTGTCCGTCAGACTTTATTGTCTATAAATGTTTTGTATCTTATGAACCGTATTAGCCAGATAAAGGTAATTTTTTACAGTAAGTAACACTGTCGGCGCTGTAAAAACAGATAATAAAATAAATTAAATATTAGGCGGGTATTAAAACAGCAGAGTTTTAACACTTTTGTGTAAAATAAATTGGTTTGACTTATTTAGGTACTATTTAAGATCTGACTTCCTTGAAAGACCAAAGGGAACGTGGAGACCTAATCGAGACATATAAAATTCTAAATGGTCATTATGACTTGGAAAACTTTGAAGATATCTTTGAGTTTGACGGAAATACCCGATTGCGAGGCCATCATCTCAAATTAAGAGCCAAAAGATCGAATAACAACCCCTACAAGCACTTTCTGAGTAATCGAGTAGTGAAAGCTTGGAATAAACTGCCGGAAAGTGTAATCACAGCAACTAGTGTAAATTCGTTTAAAAGCAGACTGGACAATCATCAAAAACAGTGTCGCCATTGGATTAACATACCTTCCGAAGTACGGACAAGCATATTACCTAAAAAATTACTACGGAGGGAATGACGCCAAAAATATTTTAATTATCTAGAACTAGATTCAGAAAGATCACTAGATCTCATTAGTAAAATGAAGCTCAGCAATTATCCAAATGTGTTTTGACTTTGACCTGTGACCTTTACAAATTGATAAGTGCTTTCTCTTACTTTTATATTAAGTAAAATGAGTATTATAATTTGTGGAGGTTTTGTGTAATGACAAACATCAAAGACAGCGTCCGGGACCGACAGCTTATAGTGCCCTCCGAAGCACGGAATCTTCTTTCTTGAAGACAATCTGGTGATTCAGTTTGCATTGTCCTAACCAAACTGGGGAAACTCTTACAAAGTGATAATTTGACCAGAGGATTCAAATAGAAGTCTTCCATTTCGATACGTAAATAAGAAAACCTTTGTAGCATAGGAACATACAGCTACTATTATTCCTGTAAAAGCTTTTACGTAGCCTTTACATTATAGAAAAACGATACACTTATCTTTAAGAATGTTTTTTCGCACAAATTCGGTAGAATATCGCAGTAAAATGGCCTCCAGTTTGGATAATCTTCCAAATAGAAGAATATGAACTTCCACAGACGGACGACAATCTGACTGCATTATCTAAAACTAGAAAATATCTGTTCCAATAATAAAAAATACAACTGCATTTATCCCATACATTTGTTTTAGCATAATATATTATTGTCCCACTTTGTTTAAATGTATTGATATAAACACAGATTATAATCTTTCAAAATAGTATTTGTATTGTAGCAAAATTTTTATTTCTTGGGAATAAAAATGTTCAGTTTCAATATTTTCATTATTATTGATCCTTTTAGATATTTCTTTGTTTATGTTAGTTCATGCTTAATTCTACATTATGTCAAAACTTTAGAAAATAACAAAGCCTTGTTATACCGAAAGTAAAAAAAATAGCTGACCAAACTTAGGGTGTGAGTACTTAATTAAGGTATGAGTAAACCTACCAATGAAACTGAACAACTTTCCTCAGGAAACATAATTCGAAATATGAAAAAAAAATTACTCTCATACAAAATGACTCGAACCGCTGATTTGTTCGGGCCTTATGAAGGGCAATTTTTTTTCATATTTCGACCTATATTCTTTCTGGAAAGTTGTTCAGTTTCATGGGTAAGATGACCCTAAAAATTGATCTGCTAATTATTTTACTCCCTGTAGAATTTGCCACTGCAGTCCGTCTGCGCAGGCCTTAAGACTGCTTTTGTATGCAAATCGCGTATCGGCGAATCTCTTGTTAAACACAATTTATCGTACGCAGTTTCTGGATGCTGGAAGGTTATCGGCATTTGTATTTTTAAGGGATAAGGGACGTGGTGAAGAGCGGGATATGCCCTTTTACAAAGGTAGTTTATAAGGATCTGTCGGGTGATGTAAGAAAATGGGCGCTTTTCCACTAGACGTCACGTCAACGGCAACGGCGACGGCACGGCGACGATCACATGACAATATCTATGGGAATCGATGACATGCCGTGACGGTGCCGTGCCGGCAAGTGGAAAAGCGTGACATATAATTTCATTGATTTTCATACATTATCTCACCTACGATATCGTCGACGGTACCGTGCCGTCGCCGTTGCCGTTGACGTGACGTCTAGTGGAAAAGCGCCCAATGTTTGCTCGTGTATTTATATTTGGTACATTATTTTTTTCCAATGGAATTTCTTAAACTCAATATTATTGTGTTCAAAAACGTGGTCATTTAGGCCTAGTAATTTGGCAGAAATTGACCCGTTTAAATACCCCATATGGAACAGAGCAATCTACTTGGCACAATGTTATAATAGAGTATATTCATACAAAATATTATACGTATCTGAACTTATTTACATACCATATTTTATCGTGTGATTCTTCCCTTTATACTGATCAACTTTCCCCAAAGAATATATATGTTATAGGTCGAAATATGAAAAATCAAAATTGGCCAAATGTTGCCAGCGGCTCGTGTCAATTTGTATGGGAGGGCCAAAGTTTTTTATATTTCGACTTATATTCCTTGGGGAAAGTTGATCAGTATCATGGTATTTTATTAACACCCCGTATAATGAGTATTTTGTGAAAATTCTTTCAAATTTATTAAGACAATAATTCTTACTGATGATTCAAAAAAAGTCATGCCCTACCGAATCCAAAACAATCTTCTACTTTTATTGATTAATTTTACTTATATAACTGCCTCCGTGGTCTAGTGTCCTGAGCCATGGTTCGATTCCCAGGAGGGAACATAAAGTTGATATTTGTCTATTTATCACTTTGTGAGATTTTCCCCAGTTTGGTTAGGACAATGCAGGCTGAATCCACATGATTGTCTAGAAGAAAACGGATTCCGTGCTTCGGAGGGCGCGTTAAGCCGTCGGTCCCGGTCACTGTTTCTAATAGTGGTCGTTACTGGTCGAAGTTGCTCCACGTCCGTAGGAACTACCTTAAAACCCTACACGTGACCCCGGGCGGTGCTAAGAGTGCAACACAACCGGCTGCTGCACCTGTCATCTAGACCTCGCAGCAAATAATGCCATACGATAAATAAATAACTGATTGGAATTTTGCGTCGACGAACGACCCGATGTTCCCTGGTGTCAGAGTTTTTAAATTGCCTAATAACACAGCAAACAATAAGTCTTGATAACAATAAAATTTCATATTTCGTTGAAAATTAAGATCCATTTCACTTCTATTCGCTCTATTGTTTGGTTTGACTGTTATTTGTCTGAAAGTCTTAATAATGGGTGCGATTTCAAGCAATTCCAGAGAACTTTAGTGATTTAGAATGTGTTAATTAAAGTTTTAACAGATTGGGATATTTCGATTTCATTTGACAGAAGTTTATAAATGGCTAGAGTTTTGCTGGTAGATTTAGAAATAATTTTGCAATGTCAAATACTGTGGTCAAACATGTTATATAGCAGAGAAATCAGAACTATACATTGTACTTACCTACAGTTGAATCTGTAAAATTTTAACATTAGAATTCATGTACATACTAGCTTTTTGCACCGCATTTTGATTTTTCCCGTGGGAATCAGTATTTTCCCGCGGTAAAAAGTGTCCTTTGTTACTTGTAATAAACACGGTAAAAGAATTTTTGAAAACGGTCAAGTCTTTTTGAGTTTATTTGTTACAAACATACATACTTCCTAGATTGCGAAATTGGTTCTTCAAAAATGTTGGTTCGGTTTTCATTTAGATCGAACGCGCTGTGTCGATAATTCCATAGTGTGATGTTACCTCCATCAATGCTTTATTGATACTATGTAACGTTAGTGCGATAAATGTTGATGCGACCATCCTTATGTTAATAACATTTACCAATGCAGTCATTAAATATTAATTATGTACTTATAAAAATTTAAATTGTTAACAAGGAATATATTTTGTCCATGAAAATTTCAAGCAACAAATCGACTGGCCCCTTAAGGTGCAAGGTTACCCAGGTAAGGTCGGAACCTCGGAACTTAAACTTGACTTTTGCCCTGTAGTAAAATCAATAGTTATTTTAAGAACGATAAATATCTTTGACCCACCGTACGCTTGCGTCACGAACTGTGGTACTATCTAGATTGGAGCTTAACCAGTGGTTTAACTTTCAAAGCACTTTTTTACTACTAATAAAGAAAAAATAAGGAAAATCCACCATATCGGATTTATAAAATATTCGGCACTGTTTGACGGAGACATTAGCCTTGACGTTTCGATCCTATGGAGGCTAATGTCTCCGTCAAACCTACAAGTGAGTGCCGAATATTTTATAAATATGAATAACAGTTGTTTGTGGTTTCATATTGGATTTATATTTATAGCTATGGATGCTCCTAGTTGAGATTTGGACAACATTATCTTATTCCTATTTGTGATATTTTTACGGCAAAATTAAATTACGGCAAAATAGGTAGTGACAGCAAGTTTGAGTTCGTTCTAGAATTTTCATTTCAGTACAAAACAGCCTGTCAAATCCGTACTATTGCTATTTACTTACTTACTTAATCTTGAGATCAGAAACTTTTAAAAACAACTAAAAACCAACATTCACAAAATACACGCATTTTCAGTTAAAATTCAAATTGATTATATGAATTCCATCAATGTTGCCAAATTGCAATTTAACGTTCCAACTTAATGTTGCCATATTTTTTCAGCAGAGTGCGGTTTTAATCCCTATGGTATCATTTAACATCGATCGATCACAGATAACCACAATCAGACAAAACTGGTTCATAATAATACTGCTGCACTCTAAAGGTTTTTTTTTTTCAGATTGTACTAACTACTAAAATCTTTTAAAGAAATCGTTATAATATATCAACAAATTGCAGAATCATCAAAAAGATTTATCATAATTTTATCTGAAATAAGTATTTCAGTATTTTTAGAGTTATTTGGGATAATTACTTTTTAATATAAGTACTCTCTTGAAGAAATATAAAATATGCCATTCTAGCATTTTATATTGAAATATCATAATTATTGTGTTTTGGAAAGAAGAAAAGATACTATTAATATAATTACTGTCAAACTCAGCTGTCAAAGGTCTTTTATATCCCGTGCACATATGCTTTCTCACTCACTCTCTATTATGTAGAGCGAGCACGCATGCGAGGCGGACCATTCACGAAGCGAGCCGACGCCATTTTCAAATCGTTTCTTTAAACGCACGGCTTATACTTTGTATGTTATTTTACACCAAATACACGACTTGTAATTTTTTTTAATGACTGTATTAAAAATACGAACGTTAACGTAACGTAACGAACGTAAAAATGGTTAATAGTTAAGCTGGCGTAGATTACATGTGTGCGTTAAACACAAAATTTGATGGATTTGATCCATATGCTATTATGTAATTCGAGTTTGATAACTACAATCACTAATTTAGTTAAGCTATTAAACATTACCACAACAATAATAATATTCGATATAACGTAATTACCTACCAGATTATATCGATTCATAAGTACCATTCAAAGGTCATGTAATGGGTGACTTTCGTTTAGAATACAATTAGATTGTAAGTAGGTACATAATTGCTAAACATCACATACCGGGTTGAAGGGACAGATTCCCGCAAACTGATAGGGGTTGCTCAGTCAACGAAACTGAACAACTTTCACAAGGAAATTCTTTCAGGAAACGGAAAGGCACCGCAAGAAGAAGAAGAGAATTGTCAAAAATAGTGTTGGATGCACGTTGTTGGTTAGTTTCTTTATTTACCACGTTCATTTAAGCCTTTATAAGACAGTGGCAAATATGCTGCCACCTTAATTTGAACCCTGTCTTCCCGCACTCAATTTCAATATCAATGAAAATTTTCTAATACTCTTCCTAGTAGGTAAAGGGTAGCCTGGTCATACTGTATAATATTTTTATCTCATGACTGCCGCTCGGTCATATAGGTACTTGTGGTTGTGCATAGGTATAAGGACACACGCTCATGTGTGCGTAAATACAGCTTTACTATAGCGAACTCATGCACACAAAGAAAATACGCGCGCAAGTACATTTACACACACAAGTATGGCAAAGCGGCAATCGTGAGATAAATACTATACTTACCTACTATTTTATTAAAACCAAAGCGCCCGTTTCACCCGAATCCAGAATCAGTAGCGAGCGAGCGAGTCGTACGTACATTATTTACACAAGCACCTCTTTCACACCCTCACGTTTCCAATAACGCTGTCCAACAAAAAACGGCACACCTAATCCATACAGGGTGTTAAAGAAATCCTTTAGGTTCATATAGACAACTTCCTAAAACGTTCACTTCCCAAAACGTCCACTTCTCACAAGGCCCACTTCCCATAACGTCCACTTTTCATAACGTCCACTTCACATTACGTCCACTTTTCATAATTACTTATTTTGTATCTGTACTGTTTTCATAATTACTTATTTTGTATCTCTACTGTAGGCTGCACTTTCAATCTGGACTGGGAGTGATAGAAAAACATAGAATGTGCCAGTTGCATCACCTCCCGGGCATTACGTGAAAACCAGCTAATTCGAGGGTTTCAGCGTATTGCAATTTTTAGGTGATGGGCTGACAACCTGTCACTATACAAATATACATAATCAACGGTATAAAATAACCCTCGAAACTTTAGACGAGGCGGAACGACTTTTATTTAGGTCGTTCTCGCTCTGCCTACCCCATTAGGGAAAAAGGCGTGATTTTATGTATGTATGTATGTCTACTCCAGGCACCTTTAGGGTTCTCATTTAGAGCAAGGTATTAACAATGAAATGCTGTACATAAAGTAAAATAAAATGTGTAGGAATTTTGCAGTAAGTACCTACCTAATTTTTTTCCATGTGTAATTCGGACAAGCATCACCTCATCTTTCCCAAAAATATTTTAAATATGAACTAAGTGATAAAACCAGAGTTGCAGCATCATTCCGTCGTCGAGTGGTCTGAGCCATCCGGAGGTCCTGGGTTCGACTCCCAGGGGGGGAACGCAAAGTTGATATTAGACAGAAACCATGTCAGAGGCCTGTTAGCTGTGTTATTAGGCGGTTTAAAATCTGTGACACCAGGGTTGATCGGGTCGATCGACTTGAAACCCGCTCGACAAAAGAAGATAAGGTTTTTTGATTTGGTGCTCCAAAAACTATCAACAAAATCGGTCCACTATTATACCAAACTACCAATGAAGAAAATGCGTACTAAGTCAGCCATATTGGACCCTAATAAAGATTAGCTGAGCTTATAGATTTTCCACGCGAAAAGTCTGGTAAATGTCGGGTTGCAAATGAGGTTTTTGACCTTCGGCACGCTTTGCCCTCCCCAAATACCAATACGCCTTAGACCAGGCGAGGGGAAGAAAATTATAAGGAGCCAAATGACGTTAATCGTACTATAGTATATTTATCTCACGACTGCCGCTCGGCGTAAGTTTGTGGTTGTGCGTACGGACTTGGTGGTATACAACGTGTAACAGAAAGGGTATATGCATCGGGAAATGTGTGAATTTACCCATGAAACTGAACAACTTTCCCTAAGGAACATAGGTCGAAATAAGAAAAAAAAAAATTGTGCCCATACTAAATACGCTATCAGCTGATGCATTTTGTATGAAAGGTCACAATTTTTTTTTCGTTTTTCGACCTATGTTTCTTAGGGAAAGTTGTTTAGTTTCTTGGATAGATTCACACATTTCTCGATGCATATACCCTTTCTGTTACACGTTGTATATGGACACGCGCCCTTGTGTGATTAACTACAGGTTTACTAAGGCGAACTCACGCACACTAACGCAATGCGCGTGTTGGTACGTTTACACACACAATAGGCATGTTGACTGGGTGGCTAAAAAAATTCAAAACGTTTATACCTTAAAACTGATGGCTAAAATACTGTGGATCTCATTCATCATTTAATGAACAAATGCATATTTCGATTTAATAATCAAGTTAAAAATATAGAAGTTCTTGATTTGAGTAGTCAATATTTACAAGCCAGTGACGTCATAAGCCTGTATTTTAATAAAAAAATAGTTTTTGACATTTCATAAAAAGTTGCTGATTTGACTAGTATCTAGTCAAATAGCGTATTATGGTAAATCAGTCGAGAGATAAAACAACTATAATGTTGTAAATTCTTCTTTATTGAGTGGATTTTAGGATAAATGACCACCTATTGGGCCACTGATATGGTTTGTGTAAAGACATATCGAAGACAGCGACGGGTAACAGCTTAACATACATACCGAAACACTGAAATCTTTATTCTTGACAGTTATGTGGTTCAGCCTGCACCTGCAGCAATAGTCTAATTAAAATACCTACGAATAAAAATAATTCATTTTTTATACATCTATTTTAATTTTAATACGATCTCATATTAATAACAACCTTGGATAAAAAATACTTTTGCATTCTTAATATAAAACTCTTATAAGAATAACAAACTCTCATAAGAATTCTTCTCGTATTTACATAATACCCGGTATGCCGAACAATCCTTTATCCCGGCTGCGTATTACCGAACCCCAGCGGGCCATAAAATTGGCTTCTGGACGTTATCCAAGAGCCAAAGATAATGACCTTCAACCAACTGCTGTGGATCGATAGGGGTTTGTCATTACGCGGCTTCTTCTTAGCGAGTGGATTTTCGAGTCGAACAAAGACCCGATAAACCCTGGTGTCAGAGTTTTCAAACCGCCTAGTAGCACAACTATAGGCCTCTGACATGGTTTCAGTATCGACCACTATCAAAGACAGCGACCGGGACCGACGGCTTAACGTGCCCTCCGAAGCACGGAATCTTTTTTCTTTTCGGACAATCAGGTGATTCAGCCTGCAATGTCCTAACCAAACTGGGGAAAACCTCACAAAGTGATAAATTGACACAAATCAACTTTGTGTTCCCCCCCTGGGAATCGAACCCAGGACCTCCGGATCGTAAGCCCACAGCTTAGACCACTAGACCACAGAGGCAGTTACGCGGCTGAAACTTCTTTTATATGATAAGATATCTGCGTATTGTATCCAGTTCATACATAAATACATAAATCACGCGTTTGTCCCAAATGAGGTAGGCAGAATGTCAAAAACCCAAACATGATCGTTTCGCCAAATTCATAGTATGTAAAAAAAAAAACTGTGTCATGTACATTTACGTACGAGCACCTATACGTTGACAAAAAGAACGGATTTACCTGACTGGGTCAAATTAACCCTGTCAATACATAAATTTTCCTGTCAACCACAAAAAATACCGTCAAAAATGTAAACAAATCACCAGCACTTATTCTAATTTTGCAGGCTGTACGGAGAAATAAAAAAAAGGTGTTGAGTTTTAAGGCAACTGTTGGTGTGGCTTTGTCGACCTTTTCTTTGCAAATTTGCGATAGTTAAAACCATTATTTTCAGTAATTACTATTATGTAATATTTGCACTACAACCAAGTTAAGAACACGGTTTGAGATTTTGCACGTATTTTTTTAGACGTTGACCAAAAGACAGTAATCCCACGGTCATTTTCGTATTTAAAGTTAAGAAGCTTCGTAACGTAATTCTTAACAGATTTTCCTAAAGGTCATGGATCGTCTATCTATGGTGAAGATTAAGCTTATTAATTTAAAAGACGAAAGTTGTTTAATTTTAAGAACACATTCACATCACCATACATGTATACGAAGTTTTATCCGTGACTGTACACTCGACCACGTATTCAGCATCATAAATCAGCTGAAACAGCGTGAAACGGAGCACATCCTGTTTTCAGGACACGAGTTCTGTAAACTGGACCTTAGTTGTATACAAACTAGGTTTAATTTGCAGCAACTGCTGTCGGCAGATGGTAGTTAGGTGAAGAGATGTCGGTGGGAGTAAACTATTGCAGTTTAAACTGTTTTCTGTTGGAATGTAGTTACATACATGTTTCCAGTGTAGTTAATCTTCTAACTCACTCACACTCTCAAATAAATGAAATAAAATTTAAGTTTTCAAGTATAAAATTGCCATTTCTTAAATAGGCATATGCGAAAGGTGTTATAATAATATAGTTCCTATATAATTGTATTTTTATTTAATTTATGACCATAAAAACATACAGAAAGCTTTTTTACGCAGTGCCCAAACCCGAATATTGATTTCTAGAGTCCGAAAATACAGACCACAGCTTAGGCTTAGCTCTCCCACGCAAGAATTTATTGTTATACCATTTGAGTAATTGCCCAACTTTAATAACGTACTGAATTAGACAGTATTGTAAGTATTCATAAACTATCTACTGTTATTAATATTTTATTTTCATTTAACTTTATGAATAAAATAGTTTTCCACCACGCAGTTTTACCTATAATTAAATGAGTTTTCCCATGGGAAAGAAATATTTTGCCTAAATCCTAATTCCTATTTCTGGACTTTGTGTGTACCAAGTTTCATGCTGTGATTGCCAAACTTTTGCATTTATAAAAAATAAGACATGTATTTTTAAGCTACACTGACTGCACCATTATAATATAATCATCAGATATGTCCATATTTTTTAAGCTAAACTGCTCCTACTACAAGTATTTTTATTTTCCCTTCGACCTCGACCTCGACCGAACCCTCGAGAGACTAAAACCTAAACTCTCTTAAACTACTCAAGGCTTAAGTGTTTACTTACCGATCCAAGCTGTGGATACATCCTCTTTAAGTACATTCTCTCTCATTGGTATACAGCAGTTTCTAAAGGAAAGTGCCTTTTTCACAAAAGTTAAGAATTTCAGATAGAATTTCTACCTTCATGTGAAGTACTTTAAACAGTTTTTTAACTGCATTCTATTATTTCAATTCGAATCAAGTGTAACTACGTTTGTTCGTTTGATGGTTATCAAAATCGTTAATATTTAAGAACCTTTTAATTAAATGAAACACACAGATGAAGATATAGGTGAGAAAAATAATGGATAGATTGCGTGAAAGATGGCACGAACGAAAAGTAATAAACTAGCGAAATGACCACAAACACGCAAAGAAATACGCAGTTACGTGTTTCGCAAACACAATGTTTAGGGAGAAAATACCGAAAAAAAAATGTTTGTTGCATGTTTTTCTCACTTTTATTTATATTTTTCTTATTATAAATGAACGAAAATGGATAAAAAACATCAAAGATTGAACCAAACTTCGCTATTAAAAAAGAGTGGCTCGAGACCGCGTTGTTACATGCTGACCTCCAACCTTCAATTTGAAGGTGGCACCCCATGATGATGATTATTATAATATGTATTTTTATTCATAAACCTAGGCTATAAAAAAATGGTTACTCCTATAAAATATGAAAGTCCATAACCAAAAATTTCACGAAAGTAGTGGGAGTGGGACAAAAAGGCTTCAGGATTCGTCTCATTTACAAAGTAGGTAGTTTTGAAGATGTTAGGAAGGAATCTTTTGGAATAAAAATGCATTTATTTCAGTCATAAATTATTTAAAAGCTCATGTGACTAAAAATGATCTAAGTATATAAGACGTATTCTAATCTGTCCCGTCAATGTCTATTCTTTGAACTATTGGCCTTATTTTTAAAATAACTTTCTGATCAATATCTGTGCATTTCCACTCGATTGAAAATGTGTTTAAAGGAAAAACTCTTTTTACGATACCCACGGGAAAAGAATGGGCTGGCGAAATTATTGCTCAGAGCTTAACATTTATTCATTATTCAAAAAAAGTCCACTTTTAAAATTCCCGATTTGATTTTTTTCTTTGTGTATAAATATTTAATTTCCTTGACTAAACTTTATTTATTCAACACAATTTGTACGCGGTGTGGTCCCATTGGCCTACTTACTTTAAATAGAAATCTGTTCGAGCACGTTCAAATTATTGCTTTTAGAATAATGTACCGACCTACTTCTTTAATCTTGGCATAAAAATAAATAAACATTAATTAAACCATTAACGCATACGAGTGCAAATATGACCACCCATTTTTGATAGTTTATTTTTGTTTAGTTACCTTTACTGAGTGAAAATAACTGATAAAAAAATTGTGGGCATATTTGGACTCGTATGCCGTAAAGGGTTAAGTTAAAAATTTATTGCAACATAAGTCTATCTGGTAAATGAGACTTCTCCTCCTATCTAAAAGTCAGGCGCAACTTTTAATACGCCAATGATACTGTACCTACACCGTAAAGTATGCCTAAAAGTGTGATCATACAATGTATGTATCCACGTACATTTGGTCGATCTGCTAATGTTCATACGTAGCACATTCAAAAGGTAATTTTAACAGTCATCAATCAATTAGATTTTCGAACAAAATAATTAATTAGTCCCTAAAATAATGGATCTGTCGCCAAAATTGAAACAACAATCATTTCTACATTGTGGCGAGACGTTCCAAATTAATTTGATGACAAAAACATTCCCCAGGGACCTATTATTAAGGGTTACAAGTTTGTGATAAATATAGGGTCATGTTTTATCACTTAAGTTAAGATTAAAGGATGACTCCGCTGCTTGTTATTTGGAAAGGCCAGACAACTACTTATGTGAACTCTGCTTGCGGGGCCTACCATTCTTTTTCATAGTTGAGCTGTGCTTGCTCAGAATGACCTGCTGGAAGGAAGGATCTATTACCATATTGGTGATAACGTAGCCTGAGATTGTCCATTGAGAAACAGCATTCAAATTCTATTTTCTTTTACTTTCATTACTTACAAATATTGACTCATGATCTTTGCCAACAGACGGTGGACTTCGCAGCGAGGTAGAACTGCGCGGGCGCGGTACTGAATCGGCGCTGCTGGAGCTGCACTCCACTCTGGCCGCCGACGCCGCGCCCGCACCCGTCTGGGCGACCTTACTCCTCGTACTTAAGGTACATTATCCAATGGCAAAAAAGCTGAAGTAACCTACCAACAACGGTAAATGTAATTGGTCGCTACGAAGCCAGAAAACGCAAGGGGGAAGAAGAAATCTACAGGCTGCTCCGTTGCTCGTTAGAATCTGGGTAACGCTACTCCTTGTACTTAAGGTAAAATGGAAGTACTGCTCGGAGGCCAGTAAAAAGAAAGACAGAAAAAGAAGACAATTTGCAAGTAACCTAGAACATTTTAACCTTTATCCTAAAATCTTTTGTCCAAACTCTGGAACTGGAATGAATTCGTAACAAATGTTAATGTTTCTACTTTACCTAAATGGCCGTTTGAACATGCAAAGGAACTTCAAATGGCAGAATTTCACAAAATTAATGGTGACCGGAAAATTTTAGGAAATGAGGGCCTCAGGTGTTGCCATACAACTAAAAGTTTATTCCCAACGCAATGTGTTGTAAAATTGTTCCTCTGTTGTTTAGTTTGTTTAAAACTTTTGACAATGCGCTTGAATTAGCTATTCTGAAACAAAATATCACAGAGCATTCATATTTTTTGTTTTAATTACGCTAGCATAACGATATTTAATCATTTTGCTATGCCCACAACAACCTTGCTTTTTTATCTTAATTACTAAACTACACATAACATGCCGTATAATAATTGACTGTATGTATGTATTTTCTTCCACAGGGCCTCATCTTCGCAACAATCATCCTCGGCGCTATCTTTGGAAACGCCTTGGTCATCATCTCAGTGCACCGGCACAGGAAGCTTCGCGTGCTCACCAACTACTACGTGGTCAGCCTGGCAGTCGCTGACATGCTCGTCGCTTTGTGTGCGATGACCTTCAACGCCAGCATGGAACTAACCCAAACTTGGCTCTTCGGGCCTTTAGTCTGTGATATCTTCAACTCCTTCGATGTTTACTTCTCCAGCGCTTCCATCCTTCACCTCTGCTGCATATCCGTCGATAGGTACTACGCTATCGTCCGCCCTTTGGAGTACCCCGTCACTATGACGCATAAAACCGTCTGCTTTACTCTAGCAAATGTCTGGCTTTGGCCAGCGTTCATTAGCTTTGTGCCAATCTTCATGGGGTGGTACACAACAGAAGAAGAACGAATCAACAGAGCGAAACATCCCGATGTTTGCACTTTCGAAGTGAACATGATATACGCTCTCATATCATCGAGTGTATCGTTTTGGATACCAAGTATAGTCATGATATCGATGTACTGTAGGATATTCAGAGAAGCAATAAGACAGAGGGAAGCTTTAACGCGAACGTCATCGAATATTCTTTTAAATTCTGTCCATATCAGGCACACGCAACATGCAGCCCATCATTCTCACTACCTCCACCCTGATAGAAGACCTTCGGATATCAGTCCTAACTACAGCACCTTTACTGAATGTCCAGAAGAGACTGAGTTTGGTGGAGAGGTTGTGATGTCTTTAGGAGATATATGTCCAAGTAAAGAAGCAAGTCCGAGGAAGTCAGTGAACGTGAGCTGTGATACAGCTAGTTCTGGATATTGTTCTGGAGGATCTAACAAGAGGTCTTCGAGTGGTCAGCCGCCGGCTGGGTGGAGGCCCAGCTGTTCTTCAACAGTCGCGGGCAAAGACCTGGCGAAAGCTGCTACGGAGCTCAATTCACAAGGTTAGTGCTATTTTTCTCCTTTTGATACATTACATCTCTATTATTTCTAACTATGATAACAAACAGCTTTTATATTTTTTGTACTGCTCAAGTTTTTATGTTCCTTTAAGAAAGTTTTTTGTTATCATCGCCAGGTTACTAAATACGAAAAGTAAAATTTTATCGCTGTTTTATCAGGATATGTTACTTAAATAAGCAATTTAGTACAGAAACAATGTACAGCAATTTAGCCTTTGGTGTTGAATTACAACCATTTACTTTTAAAAGCCGGTATTAAAACGATCTGCAAGTAAAAAAGGGAATGCAAAACACTTCCCACAACTTCCTTCTTTATCACAATTACCCTTTACCGGCTCAGAAACACTATAAATAAACATCACCCCGCTTAATGAAGGATCTTTTTTAAACGTTCCACAGAAACGAGGGTAAACTGGAAAACTCAATTGCCAACCGCGACTAATCTCTTTTACAGAGTGGGCAGTTGGCAACTTTTATCTGACTTCATTTCCTCTTTGTTATCCATCGCCTTGAAGTTTTTTTAAGTCGACATCCTTTGTGAAACAATATTGTAATTAAATTGTAAGGTCACGCCTGGATGGGCTCGCTTAAGTGATTTGGTTATAGTTAAAAGGAAGATAACGAAGTTATCACATGTTCCAACGATTTATAAAAGGATCCATGGAATGATGCCCCGAAAACTGAAAGGGGTTGCACAGTCAATAAAACTGATCAACTTCCACAAAGAAATTATACTAATGAAAAAAGTGTACCTAAATTTTGTGTGTAAATAAATTTAGGGAACACCTATAACAGAATTCATGCCAACCTACAAAAGCAACACGAAGATTCAAACAACCACTACTATTTGTATCATTTCTCTTTTCTTGTATCTTTTATTTTCTGTGCAATAAAGTATATTCTTATTCTTATTAAAAAACCTGATAATATTGAAGCACCATTATATTCATAAAAAAAGCTTCTAACGACGTGAAAAATAATAATATTTGTTTTTCTTGTAAATCTCTTGAAAGATCGGCAAACATGAAAACGGTTCCTCAAATTTCAAAAGACTCCTATAAAGCTCCTATATCACCTTCAGGCGGCTTCAGTTCTTTTGAAGACTTATAATTGGAGCATTCTCCGTTTATAAAGCCTTACATTACATGTCAGAAGGTATTGATGGATATCTGTTATCTGGTCTTTGTTGTTTTTTTTTAATTTCCCTGCCTCGTCTGGTGTAGACTCGATCCGGAAGTCGTATCTTTGATTTTTGTCGGAAATTACGAAATGGAGTTGCTGATTCTAGTTTGGTGTAGAAACGGTGCTTATTACCTAATTCAATCTGTTTAAATTAGTACAATAAGTAGGAAAATACATATTTAACAGATAGGCGTTGTCTAGTGTACCTAGACGCTATACGAAAGAGATTACGGATTATATTTTTTTACTGGGACAATAATTTTGACTTACTATTTGAAAGGTCTATTTCTAAAATCATATTTTTTTTCGATTTTCGAGACAAGACAATAAATCACATTTATTTATTTCTGAATTGTTGACATACCTTATTTGTGCTATGAACTGAGAGCTGTCAAATGCGAACTAATATTTTTTCTACTATAACAAAAGATCTATGACGTCAAATAAATTGGCGAAACAAGTTTGATGCGAAAGATTCTAGACGACGATAACCATATTCATTTGTTTCAAAAACCTATTGATACAAAAAATACACTGATATAAAAAGATTTTATGAAAGTCTCGTTAAGGTACTTTTTATATTGATTACTGAGACAAACGTACATGCATTAATATTTAATTTCTTTGAAACAAGTCAATAGTTAGTCATTCATCATTCATAGAGGCCTTGGTATTGGGTATCGCGTTCATTATTTTTGTGTGATAAAGATAATACAGTTTGTGATAAAATAAAATTTATTTAATTTGGAATACACATAAATATTTATAAAGATACGACTTAGAACAAGAGCGGATAACCTTGAGGAATGACACAGTTTTTGAGATTGACTCCAGTTTTATTCGGACAATGCTGGTTAATTCATCAAAAATACATTACGATTGAGAAAGTCATCATTTGAGCAAATCATCAAATTCAAATCCTTCATCATCCTCAGCTTGTATCAGTCCACTGCTGGACATAGGCCTCTCCCATGGCACGCCACGTCATAGCTCAGTCTTCAGCCGTTCTCATCCAGTTTCTGCCCGCTTTCTTACGAACATCATCGCCCCATTTCAAATCCCACTTTGTTAAATTTTTGGTTTCTATACAATATTTTTATACCTAAGGGCACCTCCTATGAGTTTCTACTTCGTGATACATATACACTACTCTAAGGCCCGTATTTATAATCAGCTCTCAACGACAGCGAGTTTGAGTTCGTATCAGAAATGTCAATTCAGTACAAAACGACCTGTCAAAACCATACTTAATATTGCTCTCAATCTTGAGATCGCTTTATAATACGAGCCCTAGTCACTTACATTACACACTCAGTTCATGCCCAAATGAGGTTTATCAAAGTCTATCCAAAGTCCATTAATAAATTTGAGAAATCGAGAATATTAATGATAGCAACCCACAAAATTAATAGGAAACAGGCGGCATGGGCATTCATCAATCATAAAGTGTCTCAAGGAGCGATGTTATTCATATTAAAGTTACTCTAGGTATTTGATACGTTATGAGTTATGATACCTACAGACTTGCCTACTGCTTACTGGTGTTTACTTATCTGATTTTCGTAATATAAACTTTTTTAAACTTCTAAATGACGTCCGGTAATTGGGCTAAATCCGTGACAGTCATATATTAATTAGCTGATGTCATATGGATGTCACAAAAATAGCCCCAGTTTGTATGAAAACGGCTGGATCTCCTCTACATACCTACCAAAAATTTCGCACGGGAGGGATTCGAACCCCTTCGGTAAACCGTGCCGCTGCTCTAACCGCTGAGCTACCGTGCTTTCAAATGCCTTCAAAAAAACTTACACAAAAATAAACACTTACCTACACTTTAAGTGTCAATAAATTTAAAATAAATAAATTTATTTTTTTTCCTCAATAACTTTTGGAAGCGTGTAGATTTTTAAAAAAATTAATTGAGAAATGAAGACGGATTCATTATGCTTCTGAAGATCTGTATCCATGAAATAGGATTCTGTTAAATCTTTGATTCTTTTTCTTGACAAATCTTTGTCCTCAGCATTTATTTTTAGGATGGTAATGATATTTAAAATTATTTTAATTAAACTGGAATATGCCGCTATACATAAATGGAGCAACATAATATCATTTTTATAATCGTGATGGTGCATAATGATGTTATTATAATGATATTTGCTGTATAAACACGTTTCGCTGTGCTGATTGTGAGTTAAATCTTCTTTGAGGGTGTTAGTAGGGACCGCTAATTGATAGGAATTGCTCAATGATTAGTCAACGAAACTGAATAACCGGCTCGCCCAGCGGCAAGGCCGGCGGCACTGTGTGTAGGCAGCTTAACGTAGTTAAGGTCTTCTACTGTTATTGCTCTTGTTGTTAGTGTTCTAAATCCGGAGTTTTTGAATTCAAATCACACTCGTGCGATGTTGTAATTTGGCCGATAAATCCACAAAATAGAAAACTAAAATTTTTTTTTATTCATCTAAAACATATTCCATGTTAATGGAAAAAGCATCTTATACTAAAATTTATGTTACATCACGTATTTCCTGTAGCTATAACAGCGTTGTTTTATAAAAATCCTGATTCTTCCAGTATCGGAAATTGGAAAAGAATCTAACAACATGACACGCGCCGGCATCGCCCAAAGCAAATGACTCTCTTTCAAGATCCCAACAGCGGTGGTATGCTTTGAATATTAGTTGGTTCTCAGTCCTTTTTGAAAAATATTTCTTAAAATATCCTTTTTCAAAAAGTCCTTTTTACAAAATTATCCTTCTCAACATTTTCTTTGCGCAAAATGTCTTTTTAGGGTAAAGTCAGTAGAGGAAAGTGCCAGATTATTGTTACCTTGATATTTCAAAGCAGTTTAATGCTTCATGGTAAAAATAAATATAATTGCGCTATAAATTCTGTTCAGATAAATTGTATGAAAAGTTTTTTTTTTTAAATAGACGCTTGTAAAAAAAACGAGATGCCTTGAAAACCTTGTGTTACTTGTAGCGTCAATCTTACCCGTATTTTGACCAGTAGTCTATAGTAACCACTGATTAGAGAAAGTCGCTGAGGAGCGCTAGCTCCATTTACTCTTCTGTGATAGTAACTATGATATATGAGGGCGTCGTTCCGTCTATAAAGGGGATGTAACTTTGGGAATAGTGTGAATGACGACCAAAAATATTTCAAAAATGTTACATCCCCTTTATAAAGCCATTTTCCTGAAGCTCTAAAATACCAAAATACGACACAGAGTATGCCGTCAATCAATATTCGGTTATTTAGCAGCGGCTACAAACTTCTACCCTCAATTTCATTAAATAAACCAACGTTTAAATTCCGAAGCTTTTTGTTTGAGTAGGACTTACCCATCGAAAGTTTGGTTCATTCCATTATAATGTAAAATGGCGGCTATAGTTCGAAAAATCTACGAGTATATTGTTGTTCTATTTCAAGTTGGATTGAAATCGATAAAAAACTTACTAAGTAGAATTTATGTACCAGCTGCGTCTCTTCCTAAGCATACTCTTGGCTTCCATAAAAGTAGTTGATGGTAATGAAGCCTAATCCGAAATGCTCCTCCAAGTTTTTCAGACGTGGCGAAAATAGTTTTTTTTAGGTTGTGAATTTGGCGCTCTGCCATAGGGATATAATTAAATTTAGTAAATTTACGATTTTTATTGTCACTGAGAGTGCTAAAATCATAGATTTATTTTAATGTAATGTGTTAAAAATTTAAATAAAACTTCCTAATAAACATACGAAAAATTTCGCACAGGAAAGATTCGAACCCACGATCTTCGGCGTACCGTGCCGTAAAAAGCATTAACACTTTAAGTGTCAAAAATTAATAAATTGTATTGATAATTTTTAAAATAAACCATCACATTCGATCAAAATTGAAACTACCCGCAGTTTCGGAATCAATTTACGGTGCCGCTGTTTCGCTCGTATAAATTTCGCTCGCGAGCTCACCGGGTCATTACCGTAACCACATCGGCGACCATTTATATTTCGGTGGCTACCTTAGATGTAGGGAAGTTATAGATATGGCATGGGATGGATATGAGCTATTTTTAGAATGTGTTAAATTTGCTCGTGAATCTAGACTCGGCTAAAAATGACCAAAACATTATCTCACATGAATATCTTGAAAATACTGGCATGGCTTACCCTCACAAAGACGAAATACACACAGTAAGCTAACACATAGCACTAAATTCTGTTGGGAGGGTGGATTTTTGGCCGGATTTGTAGCCTTCTACGGAATCATTTTTCGTGACAAAAATCTCCGTGATTCAGCCTGAAATTGCTCTTATGAAACAAATTCACAAATTTATACACCTATATCATCTATTTGGGAATTGGGAATCACGGCCTCTGGATTAAAAGCCTCTTCTGGCTATCCGAAATCTGGTAAGTATGCCGATTTTGTTTGAGCACACCACAGCCAAACACATCACATATCTACATTTCAATTTTCTACGGCAGGAACGCAGTTTTCGCAAACGAAACGAAATACAACCGCAGGCGAATATTGCTCGCGCGAGCATTGTTCGCGCAAACCGTAGATGTGGTTTGTATTTTCAGCATTCGGAATGTAGGTATAATGAGACGCCTGTCTGTTAATTCATACATTAATCACGTCTGTATTTCTTACAGGACAGGTAGAACGTCAACCGCAGGCGAATATTGCTTTTACATTGTTCGCGCGAACCGTAGGAGATGTAGTTTGTATTTTCAGCAATTTAAAATATAATGAGACTCCTGTCTGTATATTTGATAGTCAAATTACACTAAAACGCAATCTTCTTGAAGTCGTTCGCCAATTTAATATTAAAACTTTGAATTTCAGGCCGAAATTTCAATGTGCGGACTGCGTCATTCTAAGTCAAGTCATTGCCTCAATCTATACACGAAGTACAATTTATAGCCTGGTAAACGGAAAGCGCGAATTTCTATCCGAGACTTCATTATTTTACGGTCTTTGTTGATTTGAAGGATTTCATAACATTCCAGAACAAATAATAATATAAATAATTGGTTTTCAATTTCCTTTCTTTGTTTTTGCCGGAAATATTGATAAAGTTGAGCAAAATTATCTGAAAGAGATATTGAAAGAGAAGCGATTGGAAAATTCTAGATGTTATCCTACCTAGTATAATAAATAATAATTATTAAAAGTAGCTGCCTATTTATTTTCCGTAATCCGGGCATCAATTTAGTAACCTACTGCTGACTGGGTGTTAAGGAGGGAAGTACCCAAAATCGGGCTAAACACGGTCCGGCATTTCACTTTGTTATGATAGTTAATAGTTGAATTTTCAATAAATCTGTATACGGTTAGCTTCTCTTAAATATGGAGAACAACTAGCTAGATTCATAGATATAACCTTTAAATGCTATGATTACACCAGGATATCATCAGAAATATCATGAAAAACTGGCGTCTCAATGCCGAATTTCAACAACTGTGATATTTCTTTCAGCTTAAAAACAGCAAATGTTATATCGAATTCACCGTATAATTATGAAGAACATCATAATCAACTCTGTTTTTCAATACTTTTTGGGTATATTGAGATATACGCATAAATAAACCGGCTTGAAACAGCCCCATGCTAGAAAAGGACAGAGCGCGCATTCTGTCATTGGTTTGAAAGGGACAGTTGCCGCGAGCACATAGACCCTTAAAACCAGGAATTTCAGCTTAGTGGACAGATGTGACACTTGTTGAATGATTTATGCATGTACCTGTCCACAATATCACGGTATAAATGATTTTATTTTTGAGGAGAAGCTTTTATGTTAGCCGCAGCCACACTAGCTTTAGAACTCCAAAAGTTTTGACTTGGTTTTGAAAAAAAATAACAACCCTCACCCAGTTGGAGGATAAGGTTTTGTTGTGGGTAGAGTCTGTGCGAAAAGAGAACAGGCATGGAATTTGAGGGCGCACATTTGTATTTATTAACCCACGGCTTGTTGCGTGGGGTTTATGCCTAGGTCTTTGACCTAAAGCCTCCAAAATTATATGTAGAAGGTTAAGGTTAAAGAGCTGAGCATAACCTCACACGACCAAGCGACGGTTAATTAAATACAAATGCGCGCCTTCAAATTCTATGCCTGTTCTCTTTTCGCACAGACTCCAGCAACCATACGAGACATGGTATACGAGACACCAATCCCGCCGACCGAAAAGCGAACTTTACGGTTTGACACTCTATAGGTAAATAACGGTCAATAATAATTATAGCGCTATACAAGGTGCTTATTGTAATTCAGGGTGTTAGTGGTAACTATACCGGGTGTTAGAGGTAATGCGTACTCGCGGAACGATCGGCTCGTCCTCAAAACCTTCCGCAGGTATGTTCGTACGTTGTATGCAGGTATATGCAAAAAACATTAGGTTACAGCGTGTTAAACGGAACCTTCCGCTCTGAACGTTACGTAGGTGTGTTGCTGCACTTATGATTTTACACATGACTAACGCATAAATTTTTTGACAGTTACAATCTCTTTCGCACCTGAGATGTTTTTATACTTCCTACCTGCTGTCAGGAGACTCATGCTATCTGAAGAATACATGTATGCCCTTTTAAGCTGTATCTATTAAGATCCTGTATTAATACCTAGTCTTAATTTACCCAGGTGCATCACTCCGTGCAGCGGGAAAGTCGTGGAGAGCGGAGCATAAAGCTGCGCGCACACTGGGCATAATAGTCGGCGCGTTTCTACTGTGTTGGCTGCCATTTTTTCTGTGGTAAGTATTTGTTTTATCGAAATGTGTAAAAAAATGCCATAGTTATTTTAGTTAGGGTATGAACCTTGCCATGGAACTGAACAACTTTCCTCAAAAACCATTATTATGTCGCAATTTATTGTTCTTGGGATGTCAGCTGGTTTTGAGTCATTACGTGTCAGTTTTTCACGCGTCATTTTTTTTTTATTTGAATTTCGGATTTTTATTTTTTTGATTGAAAGTTGTCAAGATTCATAGGGGTCTAACCCAAAAATATGGCCTGAATTGTTTTTTCCTTAGGTACCTATAGTATCTATGTACCTACCTATAGCTTAGGTAAAATAATTACGATCCGAACTGATAGTCTAAAGGCATTCCAATGAAACCAGTCATTTGGATAACTATGCTTTGAGCTTGACTAAAGTTTGAGTAACAGAGTAATCACAAGCCATGTAGATGTACAATACACTGTCCAAATGGTCTTTTTGTATGGGAGGTTTCTTTTCGTATTTCGACCTATGTTGATGGTGTTAATTGTTACGAAAACACTTGTACTTGTTTCAATAATGTAAGTATAAATAATGGAGTTTTACCTAGTGCCGAAAATCGCAAGTATAAACTATTATGGACCTATGTTCCTTGGATAAAGTAGATCAGTTTTAAGCCTCCTACATTATATTTGAGAGATAACGCGTCAAATCTTGGTAAAATCATATGAAATTCATAGATTATAATCGAAAATCAAAGAGTATAAATCTCATGTTCCTTTTCAAACTTTTTGATCTGAAAGAAACAGACAACTTAAATTAAGATGGCATCTAGAATCGAGCTCATTATTAGCTTTATGTAGCCAATCTTCAGATTACGGAAACAGGATGTAATAATAGTACAACACGAAAGCATTCCACTGGAACAAGCCATTTGGATAACTAAGCTTTGAGCTCTTGAACTAGTGTAACAGAGTGACCACAAGTTATGTAGATTTAGCCAGTATCAAGATTCAAACTATGTTGTTGTAAGTACAATGCGTTGAGATAGTATCAAGATTCCAAGAGAGATGCAAACTCAGAGCGTGCTTCCAAATTTAGAGATACAACCATATAGGGTGTTATGGAAGCGATGGTATTTTAAGAGGTCATTCAACTCGACAATTTTAAAAAGTTGTTTAGGCGGACATGGACTGATTTTTGGTTTATGTCACAAACATGTTCAACGCATTGAGTTGATGGACCATCTCATAAATATCGATAATTTTTCCAGTGAAGCAAGTAGGTACTATAGTTAATCCAAAACAATTTTTTTTCCGTGTAGGTGCATTATAAAAAATAGTAAAACTTCCTTCAAAGTAGCATTAACTTTAATTTTAACCTCTTATTTCAACTTTATGACATGTTTTTTTTTTGGAATCTACACCAAATATGCATATACCTAACTAATAAATTTAAGTAAGTATACTAACTCCTTTTTAATTTAACCGATTTCCAAAAAAATTATGTTTTCATTACAATCTAACTTACTTATCTATGAAGTGCAAAAAAAATACTCGTTCGTTTCAAAAAATTCTTCAGCGTCTCTGTTTTTTCGCAAACCGGATGCTTACAGCACGACGCACGACTGGGTAGCGGGTCCGGAAAGGACAAGATAAATGCGTTTGTCGGTGACGTCATAAACTAAAAAAAAAAAGTCGTAGCCCAAAGCTTCCTCTTGGATACCAAAGAAAGCTAGTCCTCTGTATTTTCTTTCGCAATACATTATTTTTTACATAAAAATTGAGTTTTCAGTAGGCTCTTTTTTCTAAATATTTTATCAGTTTGTATTTATTATGTTTAAAAATAAAAAGTAATTTTCTTTTAAAATAGAACGGTAATTAAGTGTTACGTCAAAATTGTTGTAATATAATAACAATAATAAATTCTTTTGACTAAAAAGAAATTAGTTGATTGCCACTCAAGTTGTCTGCAATTAACAAAGAAAGCCATTAACAAATTTTGGTTTTAAACAAAATTATTTTCGTCTCGTAGATGCTTTTATACAAATCAACATTAAGCTTTGTAAAGGCGTGATTTTACGCGAAAACCTAAGTCGTGGCTTAGCTATTTTAGGCTCGTATTTATAATCAGCTCTCAAGAGTAACAGCAAGTTTGAGTTGTCACTTCAGTACAAAACGACCTGTCAAATCCATACTTAATATTGCTCTCACACTTGAGATCGCTTTATAAATACGAGCCTTACAGTCGCAATCATTTTAACAGACTTTCTTAGTTTTTTTTATATTTCTTTGAACGGCTTTATACAAGATTGAACCGAGGATTTTATATTTTTTTACTTGTAAAAACCCTGTTTATATTCTACGCAGAGTTAGTAATTAGTTTATATTAATTGCTCTAGTATTTAGTAAAAGAAATTAATTTTTATTTTAATCGTAAAAAAGTTGCTTATGCTTATAAATACGGACCTTAATGTACCAGCTGCTTCGCCTTCCGGTCATTCTGTAAAAACCAGTTAAGCGATTCGAGGGTTTCAGCTAATTGTATTGTAGTTTAGGCGATGGGCTGACAAACGGTCACTACACCATAATATACAGTTCTACCTATCTGAAATGATCCTCAAAATATGTCAGAAAGTGGTGGAACGACCTTTGTTTAGGTCGTTGACGATCTGCCTATCTCATTAGGGATTAACCGTAATTTTGTGTATATATAATGTACATTTCTGTTGTCCGCAGGTACGTCACATCCCACATATGCGGCCAAGCGTGCCCAACACCTGACATAGTCGTCGCAACTCTCTTCTGGATCGGCTACTTCAACTCGGCGTTAAACCCGCTGATCTACGCGTATTTTAACCGCGACTTTCGGGACGCGTTTAAAAACACGCTCATGTGTGCGTTGCCGTGCTGTTTCAGTTGTTGGAAGGATCCGGGAGCGGCACAGTTCGTTTAGTGAAGGAGTGTTTATACAGGGTCTACTGAGTTTTAAATCTGTTCTTCTTTACTCTATTATAAAATCTGTGTTTACTCTTCTTGCGGCTTAAGTATGACTTTCCCGCCCATTCAGTGCGTTTTTTTATTCTTTGTTCTGATCTGTGGTTCTACGCTGTTTGACCGGATCTAACATATGTCTAACGTAGGTAAATAACATAAGTAGATACCTACATTACAGCAGTAGATCCAATCAAGGATTTGAATGCTGCCTTCTTTTTATGTAATTCGATAAAAAAAATAAAACATGAATTATGTGGGCACTTGTAAACGATTAAGTTTTTTTTTTACTTTTTATATTTTCTACTTAGATTCCCGTTTCGACCCTGTATAAATACTACTGAAAAATAAAAAAGGACAGTACGAAATTGATGTAATTTAAAAAAATTGCGGTAGAGGGAACGTATCGCTTACCTAAAGTGTTTGTAAATAAGCAAAAATAAGATTAAGGTTATAAATACGTTATTTAATTTTAAGACAAAACTACACCCTGTATGTAATATTTCATTTTCGAACGAGTACAATATGGATATTATTTTACAGCTAATGAAAATACTAATAATGTAGAAAATCAGTAGAATTTGCCCCAAAACAATGTAATGTTACTTACTCATGGTAATGGATCCCATTTAAGTCAGCATTTCACTTAAAATGAAATTAACTGTAGCCATAATATTATAAAACAGTTTCCCGCAACTATAAAATTAAAAAAGTTGTAATTTTAAAATAGGTAGCAATTTGAAAAAAATAGTACCTTCGTGCTAAAATAATAGTACTCTGAATGAATATGGTAATTTATTTCTTGAAAACCATGAAATTTCTAATTGCTTGTAATAAAATGCTGACAGGTATCTAATACTGAATCTGTGAGCAACAGAATAGTCACTAATTTAAAATTAATATTTTAATGATAATAATAAATACTTAGGTTGTAAATTCAGTATTAGTGCCCTTACATACAACACTGTTAATTCACGGCGTCACTAACGCAGGGGAATGACTACGCAATACCTACAAACTGCTATGTGAAAGCAAGCGTGTAATATTTCGTACTTATTCTGAAAGAAAATGTCATAATTGTGTCGTTGTTGCGGTATTTTCAAGAAATCAAATAAAATTGCACAATGGAGTTCATACTATTTCACAGACTGGTTTTAGCGTCACGTAAGATTCAATATTCACTCTTTTTTTTATATTACGTTAGTTAGGTCTTGCATAATCTTATCCAATCAAGATTGACGTTTCATAAGTATTGACGTGATGTCACTGTAGTGGAAGCAGCGGTAGTGACGCCGCATAATTGACGGTGCCGTGTGTAAGGGCCTTTAGGCCTAAGAAAAAAAATTATCAAGTAAGCAATGAATGTGATAGATTGTGTTGCCACGTAGAAAAAGTAAGTAGGAACTAACTTGTTATAGTATTAAATATCTTGTTTCATAACTAAATATTAGGTAATGCTTTAGAGCGTAATTTTAGAATGAACCTACGCTTCTAAACTGAAATTCAAAATTTCGTTACATTTTCTACAAAAATGAGTCTAATGTTATTTTTAAACATGGTTTTAATAACCTTAAATACATGAGGTTTCTATAGAAAGAGTAGATTGTTTCGAATGTAGTTATATTTACTTACCTATCATTTTGTATTGAACCTATCGTCTTTTTTTTCTTTTTGTTGAATTTCAAATGGATGATAATGTTATGTTGTAGGTAACGTAAATTATAAGTAACACCATTTTACCATTTAAGTCAGTATGTGTAACACACACTACTAAATAAAAGAATTAAAGTGCTGTTAAGTATCAGGCTTCATAAATACATACATAAATGTAAATTGAATTCAAATAGGTACTATAAAATGGAATTGATTGTTTAAATTGGTTATTGCGCTTAATGGTTGTATAAATAGTTGCTCAAATCTATTAGTTTAGTCCATTAAGGCAATAAAATCGAAATCGATGTTGTAGTATTTAGTTAAATTGTAGAATACCCAAATACCAATGTACAGGCAGCACAGCAATTAGTTGACCCTTTGTTAAATAACTTAAAACTGGGAAAAATTTAAAGTAGTCGTGAAAAAAAAAAACTGTATGATGTCAAGCCCATTCTTGCCTCCGGTTTGTTTTACAATTTATAATTTGCTGTACATCAATTTAATGCTATTAGGCGGTACAGGCCTACACTGAAAGGAATAAAAGTGAAAGGAAGCTAATTGTTGCAGAACAATTTCTTCACATGTCATGATTAGCAACATAAAATCTGATAAAGGCTCTTTTGAGTTGATGGCAGATAGATAACAGAATGGAGTAAAAAAAAGAAAAAAAAATGAGGCGGTTATTAAAAGTCTCTCTAACTACCCATAGATACTACCTAGATAATACAGCTGGAGAAAAAGAAGCGAAAAACCTTTGTCTCACAATGTTAAAAGTGGAAGTATCAAACTTACTAGTGAAGTGACTAGGAAAGAAAGTAAGAAAGAAAAGGCATTTAGGTATTCGGTACGGTACTAGTACAATTTTAGCAGAGCCAATAAATTGTTTTGCTGTGTGTACATAACATAGCAAAGCGCTTTCCAAAGCTATCACAGTTTCACAGTTCTATAATCCAGTTTGGAGAATCGGAACTGAAGATTTATATTGTTGAAAACTTTTCAACTCGATTGTTCGATACCAATTTGTGTTTGCTAGCAAACAATTCGCTTCAATTTGCTGTAGGTATATAATTGAAGTGGTATTTTATGTCAATAATATAACAATATTTTTTTACACTAAAGAAATACAATAAGAACAGTAAAAACGCACCGACGGAAAAGAGCTTCCTATTGGCGCTGGAAATCCGTAAATTACCGCACGCATAAACAATGATTATATGATATCGATACAACTTATTTTTTTGAATAGACCTTTCAGATAAATACTATAGCAATTTTTATTACTGACTGTTTATAAAAGCTATTCCATATTATTGACTCTTGACATCATTACTGTAGATGTAATAAGAACGGAAAAAAACATTTCCATTAATTAAAGACTGCCATAGACATTTGAATGTTATAAAAAAGTACACTTTTCTATCGAAGAATCTCATTTATCTGGCAAAGGGCATTTTCCTCACTCGTAGTCCATTTTAATTAGAACTAATTAACTTTGCTTCAACTTTTCGGAATAAATTATGGTAATTTCTTGTGTTGACTGACTGTACCTAATTATTTCGTTTAATGCACAGTGACCTTTGGGCGATTGGCTAATTTTCATTTATGTTCAAAATTTTAGTATCAAATTGAGTTGTGAAAATATTTTATGCCAACATAAAAATATAGGTACCTACCTATTTTATTTTTATACTGGCATTTATCATGCAAAGTATCGTGCGGCTTAATGTAGTTTTTTTGTTCATAAACCATTTTATTAGTTTTATATTACAAAACATGAAAAACGTCTTTAAAAATTATGTTAGGTAGGTATACGTATAATAATATTTATTTAATCAGAACATACATTATAATTATTATATCTTAATAAATAGCAACAGCGGCATGGCAAATATTTTGAATGATACGGTATGACCTATAGATATGCCAGCAATGACGTTATACGAAAATGCACCATATTGCAATGTACCTGCATAAAGGCTTCTACACACATTCCGCCGACAAACCCGCGGCCAAGCCACACGAATCTCAATCGGGATATCAAGCGATAAAGTTACCTAGAGCCGAGCGTGACCTTCCCGGCAGTTCTACCTATATCTATATTATGTAGGAGGTTTAATATATTATGGGTATAATTGTTATAAAATGCCACTTTATAAAACATGTTTAGGAACTCTACAACAGGTTTTTAATGAGTTTTTTTCTGGCTTGTAAATAAATATAGCATATCATTCCTCTTAAATCTAATGCTTCTTCTTAAACTAAGATAGTTTTAAGTAACTAGTGAACTAATGTAGCACTTGTTCTGACGAAATATTCACTGACTAGTCATAAATTGTGATATTAATTATAGATTAAGGTAAACGTAATGATATATTTGAAATTCCATAATTAGTGGGAGTAATGATTTTTTTATGATTTACGTACACAATTCTCGCTAAAGTTTAAGATAGCGCTGTCACTTTCTCAACTTTGACATAAGAATTATGATAGTTTATCCTGAATGAAAAAAAAGTGACGGGAGCAATTTTGCTTAAGTCATGCTCTTCACGAATCGATAGCATTGTAAGCCCTTCATCTAAATTAAAAAACTCTAAAAGAACACAATTTTACGGTATGCATGTTTTGTCTATCACTCCTAGTCCAGCAAAATGTTACAAACAAGAAATTTGACATGGTTATGAAAGAAATTTTACTATTTGTAATAAATTAAAAGGAAAATACCAACTACAACCTGATTTAAAACATTACCGACTTTATCTGACTTATTTATTACACAAGCATCAAAAACATACAGATAAGTCTTTCTCTACTCAACCATTTAAAAAGAGCTGTATTTAAGAATTTATCGTAAGGTTTCTTTGACTTTGCTAAATCTGTCGCGTTCTAAGCAAAATGAGCGGCAATTTCGCCTCAAAATTATGTGAATAATTTGCTCTGAAAGCATTCGGATCTGAGAGAAACCGCTCGGGTCTTGACAAAGCGGATATTTAATTAAGATTCTCATTATGCCACCATACGGAGCCATTATATCACGACTAATTAGAGAAGTATACTCCAGCACTTATGTCTCCTCAATTTGAATGCATTAGAAGTCCAAGCCTTGGGCTCATGATCTGAAGGTTACGGGTTCAGAAAGGTATTAGTCTTTTGAAGAAGGAAATTTTTGTTGACTTGGAGATAAAATTCTGTTTTGATAAAAAAAATGCTCCTAAAAAGTATTAACAACTGAAGTAATAAACATTTTGTGAATTTGAAATTTCTTCTGCAATAAAAACTAGTCAAAATATCTAAGCAAGTACTTATTTTGTAAGTATGTTATCAATTTTACTGAAGATGTGAATAGCATTAAATTACCCTTTTTTAAAATTAATGAGACAGAAATCCCCGGACTAAAAAAGAAAAATATTTAGGATATATAGGATTCCTTGGAATCCATTAAACGTTTCCTTCGCAAATTTCTCGATTCAAGAACAATGCCCGAAACGGCGTAGAATAAATTTTATGCTAAATTCCCGCCATTTTCATTTGCTTTGGAAAATTTTCTCGTGGAACAAAATGTACCTTTGTGACTTCTTCAATTCATATTACGCTAAATCAAATATGAATAAAGACAGACCGGATTTTCGGGCGCAAATAATGTCTTTCAAGTTCCGTCAGGCTGCCTGAAAAAAAAAACGCTTTTAACGCACTAGGTTTAGAATTATTCATAAAAAAAAAACTTCTAATTCTTACACTGACTGGCATTTCAAATATATCAGTAGGAAATTCATTAATTAGGCAATTAAAATTAAATAATAATTAATTAATGTTTGTTTGCAAAAGGGGAAAACAAATACGTAATATGTAAGTGTTATTTATAAAATGATTTTAGAATAATTTATGTAAATGGCTTCTTTCTATAGTGTAACGTACAACTAGGACCGTCTGATGAAATATAATTTTAACCGTTTTGTCATAAATAATTTGTATCTAAATATGTCAAATAGTTCGAATTATTATTATTTCGCCAATTAAAGTGCCACCAATCACCATGCTATTAAGAAAAGGGTAAAAAAAGGAAGTAACGCGGCCAACATGGCCGCCAACTCAGTATAAAAACTCCTTGTAAAATCATTATGTCAAAGAAATGTGACATTACCGAAAGATAGTCGGCGACCCTGTTTCTAGTACGAAAGTTGTACAATTATATTGAAAAAAAAACTTGGATTAGTTGTAGACAATATTATTGTTATACTTCGTCTGCATGAGTGGATAAAATAGCGTATGAATCTCACTACTGAAAAATCTATTTCGTGTACAATAATTTGTGGTATAATTATTGTTGATTCAAATATTGATACCTATTGTATTTTATTTTATTTTATAATCTTCATAATATTAATATATTTAAGCACAGTATTAAACTATGACGAAAATATCCAGTCATAAACTTTTCTTTGATTCAAAATAACTACCAATTGTATATTTTGTAAACAAGCTAACCAACAAAATAAAATTAAAATAAGAAGCTTCACGAGAAAAATCAGTCTTTCACAAAAAAATCGTCACCACATCATCGTTCTCCTCCATGAGTTTTCAATCAACTAAAATCTCGACGGCAAATTATCCCAAATGTAAATTTAATAAGGCGAAGTGAAGAAGTTCTCTGAATTCAATGATTGTACAGCGCCTTAAGGGCTCCCATTCAATGTGCGGATGAACTCGAGGCCCGCCATTTGCATTTTCATTTACTTTCCCATTTTAATGGGTCCCTTTTCTGCTTTGTTTTTGACCTTGTCCGTGGAAAGAATTGAATACTATTATAGTTCGTAAAAGAAAATCAAAAAACATAATTTTTATTCGAAAATGAGCCCGAGTAAATACTAAATTTGCTAGTTTTGACAAACAAGAAATAGTAAAATGAAAAACAAATTTACGTTTTGAATTTTTCTCATACCTATAACTACATAAGTCACCTTCCAAAGATTAGCAGACAATAATCCTGCTAATGCCTGAAGGCTTGGTGTGGAAAATAAACTAAAAAAGAAAAAAACAGACAATATTTTTGAAAATCTTTCCTAATTCGTACTTTTATATCTCATTCGCTTTTAAGAGATAATTCCTGTCATACTAAAACGTCAATTCTGTACGGCAAATTGTCTCTTAAAAACGAATGGGGTTATAAGTAAGGACAACAATAAATTTACAAACAAAAATAAATACGTATGGCATTCCATTCAAACATGAAGTACCTATTCGAGTTTTACATATTCACGTTTCTATTGTGTAGAAAAATTCAACCTCTCTTCTTTTTTATTTCAATTTATAGGTACACTATGATAATAAAATATTTATGTATGACTATTGTATTTTTCTACTATTTCGAATTAAAATTAAATATTTTTACTAACTGTCCATAGATAATTCTTGCATATCTTATATTGCGTAAAACGCTGAAAAATGTGTATAGAACTAGTTATTAATACTTTTAACTGCTGTAAATTTATGTAAAAACTAGATTTACTACGTAACAGCAATAATTATTTATATTATTTGTATAAGTAACTAATAATAAATAACACTTAATTGTAATAAAATTAAATTGAAAAAGTAGATAATCGTAGTCATTGAATTAAAAAATATTGAGTGGTTAACCGAAGGCCAGCTTTCCCATAACAAATCCTTTGTTAGTGTTATGAAATGTGATAGATTAAAAAAATGTGCGAGATTTACTATTAGACACTCAAGAATCCTAAACATGGCTACATAGGTATCTTACTGTTAACTAGCTAATTATTGACTAACCGTACGAAAAAATAAACAGTTTATACGTAGGTATGGTTCTCGGTAAAGTTGGTTAGAATTTCAGATATCATCCTATACACTAATCTTACAGTTCACTAAAACGATCAGTTTAAAAATAATCATTTTTTTTAACACTTTACTTTATGCTCTGAAATATCATTTATAATCATCACAATGCTAGGAGTATAAATCCTAAAGAAAAAATAATACTAATAAAGCAATAAATAATGTTTTTGATATTTTGCCTCTAGTTTATTTTTGAATCTGAATGATAATATCGGCAGTAAAATAATTGTCATTTTAATTTTAATACAATTTCTTTCATCCTTTCCGTTCATAAATTTAATTATCAACCCTAAAACTTCGTAGAAACAACAAAGACACAAAGAAGACGAAACATTATCTCTGATTTATTGCTTTTACCTTTTATACCAAAATAAAGATTAAAAAAATTATTTTAATAAGTGTCACGTTGAGGTAACGTAGAATAATAGCCCGTTTTGGTGGACTTTAAGGTCGAAATTAATTATTTAGTCCGTAATTGTTTTTTATGTTAATGGTATCAAATTCTTGTTACAAATGTGTTAGGTGTCGTAATTAATGTTAAGCTTTAGATAATGTGAATCATACGGAGAATAAAGAGTTAAAATATGATGATATTTGTTTTAATTTGCTTACCTACATGTTTTTATTTTATCATTTAGCACCCTTCGAATGGGCGCTTTTCCACTAGACGGCACGTCAACGGCAACGGCGACGGCACGGTACCGTCGACGATATCGTAGGTGAGATAATGTATGAAAATCAATGAAATTATATGACACGCTTTTCCACTTGACGGCACGGCACCGTCACGGCATGTCATCGATTCCCATAGACATTGTCACGTGATCTCGCCGTGCCGTCGCCGTTGCCGTTGACGTGCCGTCTAGTGGAAAAGCGCCCAATAATGCGATGAGCCTGAATAATTTAAAAAAATAAATCAACATTATTTTAAACTGTCGGTCCCGGTCGCTGTCAGAGGCCTATAATAGCTGTGCTACTAGGCGGTTTGAAAACTCTGACACCAGGGTTTATCGGGTCGTTGTTCGACTCAAAAATCCACTCGCTAAGTAAAAGATATCTTTATGTATATATGGGTATATAAGATACTATCAAAGAATGCCTCCGCGACGGTATCTAAGCGAACGGACTTTACTTGTACACCACGCAGAATTGCCCTCTATTTTGCTTTCGACCCTATATTATGATAATAAGACAGTGGACATTACGATAAATACGCTATTTAGAAGAATACTCCAGCTATGAATAAAAGAAGAGAAATGTTTTGCACAATCTCATTATGTTCATTATAATTTTCGTTTATCTAATATTTACGGGCGTCGGGCGTAAATGTATAACAAACAGCCAGATTCTTGTAAAAACATGTTTTTCAGCCTGAATAAATATGTCGTATGTCGAAGATGCTCATTTACGTAAGTGAAAGCAATTTAACTTGAGCGATTACATAAGTAAACAACTTTATGTTTTAAGACGTAGAGTTGAAATTTGCTTATAGGAGTGATCACTCGATGTTTTTAGTTATTCTGAAAATGCTGATTTATTAGTCTGTTGCTGTACGACTTTTTTTTAAGTTTCGTTAAAGAAGGAATACTTTTTGGTAGGCAGCTTAATTTTTTAGGAGGCGGCGAGGTGAAAGGTCACAAACATTGATGGATTTGTATTTAAAAGTTTTGTGTTATTGGACGATAAAGTAATTAAATATATGTTTATATGTTTTTTGCAATTTTGTTCATAAAACCTAGTAATTTTATTTTTATTTACTTAAAGCTACAATTAATTGCTGTAATATTGGCAACTATTGCCCGGCCAAACCAAATATATGGCTGGCTTATGGCCGGGACATTACTTAGTCAACGGGCCTGGGATCAAAATCGATTTCTTAGAAAAACGACTTCAAACAATGTTCTAATATTATACACTGTAAAGAAATTATTGAAGATTTTGATCCCAAGTTGGGATAACTGCAACATTTCATAGTATGGCTGGTATACTTAAAATAGTTGCCAAATGCCAGCCACTATGATTAAACAGCATATTTTTTAAAAATATTGCCCGTTTAGAAGCACCTTTAAACTTATAAGCATTTATTTAATCATTTTACCTGACAGTTACAAATTTGACACCATTTGGATTGTCTTTTCAACTTGAAATTGCTTTTAAAGTAGTAAAATGAAATTTATTTTTCTGGTCGCGCTTTATTCCAGTTTCACGTCATGAGAAGTGCATTTAAACTTTGCGAGAAGAGGCTATTACTAACTTAATGTCCTGAAACTTTTATCTTTATTACTTGTACCTTTAGTGCAAAACTATGAGTCTTTAAAGAGTAATAGTGCTTTTTATTTGGAAAGAGGTTTTTATCTTATGGTCAAACCACACCAGGACGCGACGGGCCGCGATTTTTTTAAGAGCGTAATTAACATAATGCAGAACTTTATTTACTTACTACAAGTACAACTTTTTTTTTTAAATGAGGATAAAATTAGATTTGATAATTGCTATTGACAATCCCATAAGAATAAATTCTTACTCCATTTTCCATAATTTCAGATAAGTATGTGTACCTTCCCTGGTATCATGTATGTAGAAATCAAAATAGGGAGAAGAGGTATAAATATTTTATGAAAAAGATGTGACGCTCCACTCACTTGATTTTCTTTTTTTGGTAATTTTGAAAGTGTGCTTTTTTCGATTTAAAAAATAGTTATTATTTATTTATTTATTAACATATAGTATAACATAAAAATCATTTCCTTATTACCACAATAAATAGTATTACAACAAGCGCCTGCAAAACATCATCACGGTAGTATGCAGGTAATAGTCCTTATAGGTCTGTGTCAGTATTAGTTACATAATTTTGTTCATTTGACATTGGATTGAGTAGCTGAGCAACCCCTATCAGTTTGCGGGACGCTGTCCCTTACACCCAGTATACCCTTTCTGTTACACGTTGTAGATTTTGTAATTTTCGAAGCAATGAAGCTTAATATACAATATCCCTAATTAGGATGTGCACTTCTTGTTTTCTAGAAAATTTTTATGTCGAAAACATTTCCTCGTGTCTAAGGCCGGTATTTATAATCAGCTCTCAAGAGTGACAGCGAGTTTGAGTTCGTATCAGAAATGTCATTCCAGTACAAAATTACCTGTCAAATCCGCACTCAATATTGCTCTCAATCTTGAGATCGCTTTATAAATACGAGCCTAAAACAAAAGCTGCCGAGTCCAGGCGTTTACCGTAATGACGAACATTTATTTCTTCTGATGAGGAGTTTATACAAAGGTCTGAACAATGGGCGGCCAACCAGAATAATATTTTGTTTCATATTTATGACGAGGACATTATGGTTTCTCTTGGACGTACTCTGAATAGGATATTTTGTTGGGTCTATTAAATGTCTCATTGTAATAATATGCCGTAATAAAACAAGTGAAAAAATTTTGCGCTCTGTAATTTTATTCAGACATAAAACATTGTAATGGCCGAAGAAAATTTCAATTATTATACGTATGGTACGCTAGGTAAAAAAAATACTAAAATACATTTATTATAATGGCAAATTTGTCAGTCTATCACCACTGTAACCCAGGAAATTCATTGCTGGATTACATAATGTTAAGTAGAAGTAATAACTATAATATTATAAAGAGGTAGTCGTCTGACATTGAACGTATTCATTGGAATAATTCACTGACTATAATTTGGTAGATGAGAAAATTATAGACAACGGCCAAAGACGAGCGTGTGTCCTTGTAAACATCGACTGACTGTATTGTCAAGTTCATACAACTTTATAAACGGTTTGTATGTATATAATATAACATAGTTATCAAGAGATGTTTTCAAAGAAATGGTCTGACTAAACTTTGAAGAAGTTAATAAAGATAATTTTCAAATGAAAGTTCACTTTGTCCTTTTCTTACATAAAGTTAAGTGGAAGTTTTGTAAAAGTTACTTATTTGATTTTTATAAAAGTTCTCCATTCCATAAAGTCATTAAATATATATCTAAAAAGTGTTAACAAAAATATTAAAAGACAACCACATCTAATAGCTATAATTAACTTTTGTACATTGTTGAGAACGGCTTACAAATCTGTCTATAAAACAAAAACAGATTATAAAACATAGAATGCACCAGCTGCTTCTCTGCCTAGGCATCCTATATAAAGAGTAGAGAGAATCGAGGCTATCAGTGTATTTCTATTGAGGGCGACAAACTGACAATGTACAGCAATACACACTTTTAGGCTTAGATCATAAGCTTTTAGGTATCTAAAATCACCCTCACTCAACAATTTCTCAGACTAAGCGGAAACAGTGTTTAGCAAGTTTTTGATGTTCAAGTGAAATTGCTTTGTAGGTATAACTATTTATAGCAAGATTTCTATGCCCTGTCCACTCCGTAGGGGATATAGGCGTGACTATATTTCCAGCACGCTTCCTGAAATAGCCTTGTCTAGATAAGCATTGTTGAGAACGGCTCGCAAGTGTACGTCAAGTATTCGTGAAGCGGTTACACAATTATTGGAGAACTGTCTGTCTCACTCGTGCATCTTATTTATGGCACGCAGTGTATCTTGTACTCAGTTTACGAATTTAAGAAGTTATGGAATAGAACGGGACGACTGAATATGAATAGCAACGGTTTTTTTAAATCAAATATTTTGTACAGCAGAATAACCCTGACACCAGAGATTTTGAACTGACTGTTACTTTATGTAAGACATTGACAAAATAATCGTTACAGTCCGCATTGTTTGCCGTTGAAATAAAGCATACATACGACTAGATAGCATACTCTAGTAAGTAAGTAGGGAGACTCGATGGTATTTCAATGTGTTTATTGCTAAGTAGGCGATGGGCTGACAACCCGTCTCTACAGTGATACTGTCTCGAAATGTTTAATGATAAGTAACGGATATAATATTAGGCGGATTTTTTGTAGGTATGTGTATTCAATAAAAATAACAACCTGCCGTACGCCACATAGTAAGTACAGTTATCGGAAAACTACCTGCTCTGGTTGTCTGTTATTTTTCCGTTCAATAACTCGGTTGATTCTAAGTATGGCTTGGTATGGCAAACATTTTTCTAGAAGACGATTTCTGATAAAATAATGTATATATTCCTTCGTAAACTATTTTTAAAATCGGGAAAATATAAGCAGTGAAGTCTTAACATCCTTAGCACAAAAAGACAATCATCTTTTAAAAAGTCTTAATTGTTGTGGAATCTAACAATATTAGCACATAATATACGGGGTGTAAGGGACAGCATCCCGCAAACTGATAGGGGTAACTCAGACAACGTAACTGAACAACCATCAACAAGTTTTTTTTCAGGAAATTAGAAAAGAAAATTGTAATCGAAAAACATTTTTTTTTAATTTCCTGAAAAAATCCTAGTGATCGTTGTTCAGTTTCTTTGACTGAGCAACCTCTATCAGTTTGCGGGACGCTGTCCCTTACACCCGGTATAATAGTGCAACATATCGTATTAAGTAAACATTCTCTTGTTTAATTTAGGACACGCAGTAGAATCCGGCACTAAATTTGGGACAAGGACTATAAATCTATTGCGATTTATGCTTTACATTTAATTACACTTGAAGTAGTTGAGAAATGTAGTGTGTATTTCCCTAAATTAGACTTTGCCAAGGTGACTTATGTATACTTTGTAAAATAATTTCTAGAATAAGGGAAATAAAGAAAAGGAAATTTAATAGTAAGTATTTTGTATTCTTTTGCTAAAGAACGGAAATTAGCGTACTTTAATTTAAATAAACTTGTACGAAGAAATATTTGCAATAATTCCTGAGGTATTTTTTCATAAACGTTTACTACGCAAAAATAAAATAGATTGATGTTAAAGGATCTATTATACTATTTTTATTGGTTTCTTTTCATGCATCAGATTAAAATTTTCCAATAGAAATTCATTACAATACAGGTGCATTGATAAGCGAAGCTAAGAAATGACATAAACAAGTTTATCAGTTTGTAGCACTTACTCTACGCCGTAGCAAAACGCCTACGCCGTAACCAATATCAGCTACGAACTACCAAAATGGGCCGTAACATAAATCTGCAAGTTCTCATCAGCTCATCGCAAAACATCTGCAGGGTATTTATGCGATGCAAAATCGCAGATTCGTGTTTCGGCCTTACTTAATAGATTTTCAGTTTTCAAAAGAGCCTCTCTAAATGTAACAAACTGAAAACTTCACTGCTCCTGAAGAGCGAAATGTATCGTAATTTTCGAAGGGGGCAAATAAACAAACAGACTTTCCATTTCCGCAGCTCTCAGCTCCCGGGTGTAGTTTGAGCAATTTCAGTTGTGGCGTGTACAGACCAGGTGGACTGAAACGAATATTGTGATCCTAAAAAAAATTAATTCTTTCATGCCGAACAGAGAGCGTCAGAAAAACATAGAATGAACTAGCTTCTCCTCCCAAGCGTGCTGTAAAAACCCGATTAATGTACTCTAGGGTTTCAGTATAATTGTAATGTAGGCGATGGGCTGTGTCACTACAGCAATTAAAAAGGTATACAGATTTACCTCAGACGTCACGGAACGACCCTTGTTTAGTTAGTTGATGCTCTGCCTACCCCATTAGGCGTGATTTACAAAATGAGAAAAATACAAACCTACCATACAAACTTTTTTTTATTAAGACCAATGTTCCTTGGAGAAAATTATTTAGTTTCCACCCTAAAGGTTGGTCAGCTCGAAACTAGTGCTTAAGGGGAAAAAACGTATTTTTTTCCGTCCTTATTATTATTTATAGAACATCTATTTCCAAAACTACATAGGATTTAAATTTTTCACACTCTTAAACTACAAAAGTTTATCTGAGCGCTGCACATTCCTCAGTTATTTTTTTTGTATTTTGACATAATCCTGTATTTTTGACATAATATTGTGAATTTCTTCGTTCGGAGCATCACAGTTCCCTGGGTGCGTATATATATCCAGCGCATCCTGCCGGCGGGTATAAAAGTTGAGATTGCCTCGCTACAGTGCTGAGGAGTCATATCACTGGAGTTTCCTTATCAGAGAAGTGAGATTTAAGATGAAACTTACTCAACACTTCGGTAGCTATAATAATAAATTATGTCAATGAAGGGAAAACGTGTTTGTTTTTTATACCTATGATCTATAATTATTATTGCCTTTGTCTGTTGTCTGGAAGAAAAAGGATTCCGTGCTTTGGAGAGCACGTTCAACCGTCGTTCGCGGTCGTGCTCTTTGAGAGTGGTCGTTACACAAACCATGTCAGAGGTCTACTAACTACACATATAACGACCACACACATCGACTCGAAACAATGTCCGGGACCGACGACTTAACGTGCCCTCCGAAGCACTTAATCCGTATAAAATGTGTTATGAAAATCTATTTGAACGTAAATAATTCGCCTTACTTGCCATAGAGTTCAGATAAGATTCATACATATTCATTAAATCATATCCTAAAGGTTTTAGAGCTACAATCCGCTATACTGTTACAGATTAAGGCAGGATTAAGTACAAAATATTCTATTACTCATTCGCAAAACAGATCTGAGTGAGTTGAATTGAATTGGCATTCAACACGGAGTCTCGTTACAGGGACAGATTTAGGGTGCGTTTCTACTAATATAAAATCCTAGCCATGAACGAGACAGAGTAATTTTATTAGTCAAATTGCAAAAGAATACGTATCGCTAAATCTTCTTTCTTCTAAAGCCGCGTTTCCATTATGCAAATCGGTTGCGCACCAATTTTAAGTTACATGTAACTTGCGCAATGAAAACCTCGACTCAACATGCATGTAAGCTGCAAGTGCTAGTTATAATGATGACACTTACTTGTACACGCTAGGGTGACGTCAACTTGCGTGTAAGTACCGACTTGCCTAATGGAAACATTTACCTTAAACTGATAAGGGTTGCTCAGTCAACGAAACTGAACAACTTTTACCAAGAAATAAATTGTCTGATCTGTGGGATCATTTTGTATGAGAAAGTGAACATTTAACGAGTATAACTTACATTACACTTATTAATTATTTCATTAAATTGGTAGGCAAATAGCATGTGTCTTCTCCGCTTCAATAGAAACGCACCCTTGTCGATGTCGAGTCTAAAGATTAATGATATGGATCAACTCGTTGTACGACAATCTTTCGTACTGTCTCTGTTGACTTAAAGGATAGAGGATGGATTCAAAATGTACTTTTTTATAAAATGGAGTTGTGTCGGTACCGTACTTATGCAACGAAGATCAAGTGGATGTAATCTTAGGCCCGTATTGATAATCAGTTCTCGAGAGTGACAGCAAGTTTGAGTTCGTATCAGAAATGTCACTTCAGTACAAAACGATCTGTCAAATCCATACTTAATATTGCTCTCACTCTTGAGATCGCTTTATAAATACGAGCCTTACAAGGGAAAAGTTGGTGCCTACGCTTTTTATTTCGAATTTTAATAATTTCATTGTAATGTAGTCTTCCCAACCGATTTTCGGTGATGGCGACCAATTTTCCTGAGATCGCTGGACTGCACGGGACTAGTTTTTAGTGCCCAAGTGTTTGCGCAACACACTGGTGCACTCTCTATTATGGGACAGATTGACCACGACCTGAGAGAAATCAGACGCGGGACCGACTAGTTACATGCCCATGACAGCATGGATTATCTTACTTTTCGGACAATCAGGTGATCACTTTCATTGTAATATTCCGCTTATATGAGATAAACTGCAATTTTATACAGTGAAAATGGAAGAAATTATCAAAGTAAAGAGTTTCTAATACATTTCACTTTGGAAATCAAGACACTTCACTGCAGCGTCTTAAAGCCCTAAATCTTCTGCCAACAAGATAAATCTCGGCCTAACTAGCAAACGATGTAATCTTATTAGGTCAAGCCACTTTGACTCTTCGAGACTGTCTATAAAGGGTGAAATCGCACTGTCTTGTGAAGTCAGTTTAGAAGAAACTTAGCAACGCTCCATGTATATTACTTCAAGTGTCCTTAAAGTCACCTAAGTGTGTAAATTAAATGAATAGAGTACATGTATAAAAAATATTTTAGTAACTGAACTTTTAAAAAAAAAATCAAAAATATTTATGACAACATTTAAAACGGAAATAAAATTGATCAAAAAATCGCCAAAACATACCATTATAAAGCTAGACTAGGGCGCTTTTCCACTAGACGTCACGTCAACGGCAACGGCGACGGCACGGCGACGATCACGTGACAATATCTATGGGAATCGATGACATGCCGTGACGGTGCCGAGCCGGCAAGTGGAAAAGCGTGTCATATAATTTCATTGATTTTCATACATTATCTCACCTACGATATCGTCGACGGTATCGTGCCGTCGCCGTTGCCGTTGACGTGCCGTCTAGTGGAAAAGCGCCCAATCTCCTTATCTCACTCTACGAAACGACATTTTATATGGAAGTAGTACCTATGGCAGTATACTGACACGTCACAATATCAGTTCGGATTTCTGTTGCGAAAATTCTTTCATATTTATTTGTGTATGATGACTACAACCCTTACTGATAGATGATTAAAACAATGTCATGCATATTCCCATTAACCTCCCTATATAACCCTCTGTGTAAACGTGGTGACTATGGCTAATGCCTTCTTTCTCAGTTTCGGCGAGTACCTGTAACTAGAGATACACGACATACTCGCGCAGTGCGCGTCGCTGCGCGTCGCGCACACTTTTATATGTAAATAATTTGAATAACTAAAAAATATACAACTATAAAAATACAACCATAATCCAACTTAGGCTCGTATTTATAAAGCGATCTCAAGATTGAGAGCAATATTATGTATGGATTTGACAGCCCGTTTTGTACTGAAATTACATTTCTGATACGAATTCAATCTAGCTGTCACTCTTGAGAGCTGATTATAAATACGGGCCTAAGTCCGTGCCTGTACAACTCTCACTAATATAAACCCTACCGACCGTATTAGTGAAATCCCTAATTTTGTACAATTTACGCATGAAAATTTAAAACAATGGTCTCCTGGGTACCCTTACAATTTATAAAGGTCCAGTCTGAATTATCTAGTTATATCAAAAGATTTTATATTATGGGTTTAACATGGTTTTAACATTTTGTACCTCTATAATAAGGTTGAGTATTCTATGAATAGCTTTATGTTAAAATAGTATGGATGGCTCTTCGTTTAGTAGTCATTTTGCTAACTGCTGTAACTCGTTTCTTCTCAAATTAAATTATATTCTACGTATCTCTTGTAGAACAATGGGGAGCACAGCTGTGAGAGTTTTTAAACCATCTAATATGCTTCTCAATGTGTTTTGCGTTATGATCATAATCTTAGGCTCGTATTTATAAAGCGATCTCAAGATTGAGAGCAATATTAAGTTTGGATTTGACAGATCGTTTTGTACTGAAATGACATTTCTGATACGGACTCAAACTCGCTGTCACTCTTGAGAGCTGATTATAAATACGGGCCTTAGGTACAAAAATTATGTGTGCTCTCCGAAAAACGGAATCATGCATCCTAACCACAGAGGAACGTGTCTATTTTCGTGAAAAGTCAAGCCCGCTTCGCTCGTGTAACATTTATATACTACGTACTTATATGTCTTCATGAAAAGTCCGAGCTCGCTTCGCTCACGTTACGTATTCGTATTTTTTCGTGACAAGTCGAACTCGCTTCGCTCGCGTTACATTTCCATCCATACGTTTGATTGCGTGTTTGTTTATTTTCATGTAAAGTTGAACTCGCTTTCCTCCTTGCTTGTTGGCACGTCTATAGCCTAATCCTAAAATGATTATTTTTTAGAAAATATGGCACGCCAGCCCAAAAAGGTTCGCCATCCCTGCCTTATTGGTTTAAAAGTCACTTGGTCCGTTTTCTATACCGGGTGTAAGGGACAGCGTCCCGCAAACTGATAGGGGTTGCTCAGTGAACGATACTGAACACATATCATATCACCAGGATTTATTTTCAGGAAATGATAAAAAAATTGCTTTTCCATACAAATTGACTGATCAAAGTGGTCATTTTGTATGAAAAAGCAAATTTTTTTTTCATTTCCTGAAAAAAAATCCTGGTGGTAGTTGTTCAGTTTCGATGACTGAGCAATCCCTTTAAGTTTGCGGGACGCTGTCCCTTACACCCCGTATTATTTTAATCCCTTTTAGTTCAGCTTTTATTCTTCTGTTCGATAAAACCTCAGAATTCAAGCTCAATATTAAACATCGTTTTACAATTGCTACCTCAAATGTTCATTCTGTCGTCTACCTTTTCCTCTCTACAGCTCGTTTTCAGTTACCTACATTTGCTTTTCAATTTCCATCCAATCTTTGAACATATTCTACAGAGATCTCTTTACGGCAGATTGCATTGAGAGAATCCTTTTCAATACTAGTGTTCACTTCAAAGTCTTTGTATGGATTTAAAGGGAGAATTCTACATGGATTGATATTAAAAATCTACGCAAGATATAGTTATAGGTTGGTATCAGTGATATACACGCATCAGCATTATATGCTCCTAGTGTATAATAAATAATAATAACAATAATAAAGAGATTATCGAGATTGAGACATTTGATTTGGCAGGCGTCCCGTTGTCTCAATCAATATCCCAGCAACCGGTCCAGCTAAATCCCTCCCCATAGACATAATTTTCCTACCATTATTTGCAATAGTCCTTGCATCATGCGGGTGCTGGCTCTGATTGCATTTCTATAGTGCAAACAGAGCAAGTATCCGCATGATGTACACATCACAATACATTATTTGGTATACTAAAAAAATAAATTAAAAAATCAAAAACCCAACTGCCTTAGCTAGATACTCTTACAGTACCTAAGGCAGTTGGGTTTTTTGATTTTTTAATTTATTAGCAGGGTAAGTTTGGACTATGTTGTGTCAGAATATAAATTTATTGCCGCGTTTGGTAGTTATTTAAGGCTCGTATTTATAAAGCGATCTCAAGATTGAAAGCAATATTAAGTATGGATTTAACAGGTCGTTTTGTACTGAAATGACATTTCTGATACGAACTCAAACTCGCTGTCACTCTTGAGAGCTGATTATAAATACGGGCCTAAATTATTCGGTCTTACCCCAACGCACCTTATACTTCCTGTACAGTGTGCATGTCCTGTGACTATAATTTAATTAAGGCCTTAAGGTCAACTAATTCCAGTGCGACCTGAGAATACTAAACTAACAATGGGGACCTCCTACACATGTTAACGTGAGGGGTTCGGTAATGAAGTACCTATAATTCTATCTAATTTCGTGTTTTGGAAATCAATCAAGAAACTAATATCAAAGATGTACGTGGTTTGGATATAGAGTATTTAATCATGGAGCCTCGTATTACTGTATTCTATTACACACAGCGGCAATATTCAGAGAACATTCTTGAAGAAAACAATTCTAATTTAATACGTCGTCATTGTGACGGTATTTCATTTGTGTGTAAAGGTATTGTCAAGTAAGTGAGAGTATTTTTACGCGTAATAAAAAAAGTTATACTGGCTTCCGATTCTCATGCAGACAGAACTTAACTTAATTTAATTTGGTTTTCTCACTTTCTAAAATATAAATAAAATAGAGACAGAAATACAACAGTTAATAATAATTCTGAAAAGTATAACGTTAAAAGTGATACGTTTAGCACTGAAAACATTATTATAATGACGAATCAGAATGAGTCTATACCTTTCTCTTGACGGAGAAGGGTATCTTAAACTCCACGTGTCTCAATATATTAGTCTCAATATGTCTCTCCCTTATATAATTCATCAATAATTTACGTGACATTGGCAGAATTGTGACTAAGGCTCGTATTTATAAGCGATCTCAAGATTGAGAGCAATATTAAGTATGGATTTGACATGTCATTTTGTACTGAAATGACATTTCTGATATGAACTCAAACTCACTGTCATTCTTGAGAGCTGATTATAAATACGGGCCTAAGAATTCACGAATCAGAAAGTTTTGTCTTTCATGACTACATTTTATTTTGTCCATTTAATCACGCCTTCGTGTGTACCGTATGTTAGCTATTTCCTTTCCCTTACTATAGTATATACCCTATACCCTCATATATCAGTTACGAGATTAATCAAATTCCTAAATTCATTACTATTCCCATAATCCACGTTATATGTTCTTACTTCATAATATCAATCCGAAAAGCTTGTTTGTTCTTCTGGAGTAATAAATTTAGAGATTAGATTGGTTTGTAAAATATATGGTTCTCTCATAAGAGTTTCCATTATAGGGCAGGTACCATGGACCTGTAACAAACAAGGGCCCGTATTTATAATCAGCTCTCAAGAGTGACAGCAAGTTTGAGTTCATATCAGAAAAGTCACTTCAGTACAAAACGACCTGTCAAATCCATACTTAATATTGCTCTCAATCTTGAGATTGCTTTATAAATACGGGCCAAGGTGTACTGTACCTATCTATTAAAACTTTTTAGGAACGGGGTGTAAGGGACAGTTAAACACAAACTGAAAGGGGTTGCTCAGTCAACGAGACTGAACTTCAGGAAATTAAAATAATATTTCGGCAAAACTAAACGATCTTTCGATTTGACAATGGGAATTTTTTGGACGATACTTGTGAGTACCTGCAGAGGGCGCTGAAACTGCATTCCCTAGCCCTGATTTTAAAATCAAAGATTGTTTTTCTTTTCCTCTTGATAACTGACAAAACTTATTTAAAAATAGTTCCTAACTTTATAAGCAAGTGAAACCACGTACCGAAACTATATAGTTTCAAACATTACGACTAATCAAAGTCAAACGATTTGGTATTTCAAGTACAAACTATTACGCAACGACATTTCGTTGATGAATAGTTTAATTTTAATTGCTGGCAAGTGTTGAAATCTATTAAACTTAAATCAGGAACGCGGAATCAGTTTTCGTGTAAAGAAACGTTTTTTTTTGCCAGTTTCAGCGCCCTCTGCAGGAACTCGCAAGTATCGTCCATAAAATTCCCATTCTACAACCTTTTAAGGGAGCTTAAAATATAAAACAATTTACTCTTAATAATGTCATAAGCAAGTTTTTCTCATGCAAATTTTAATGAACTCTGAAAACAGAGACTTTATATTTTAAAAGGTTCCTTTTTCCTTTAAAATTACTCTGAATCGCTTAAAAAGGCTTACAAGCTTAATGACTTTGGCGATTAAGGATTAAAATATGTTATAAAAGGTTTTTAGTAATTATTAGAGTGGATGGCAATAATGGTTTTAAAAGATGCTACGTTCAGTCGAAATGGCAAATAAATTTGGAAGGTATTTGACAAATTTCATTACGTCAAATTTAGGTATAACGTCTCTTTTGCGAAAAAGATTTTGAGGATAAGCTAAATTATTGAGCCTGTGTATAAAATTCCGGATAGGTAATTGAAATAACTTAAGGAAACCATCTGAATCACTTGATTGGATACTTATCCAACTTATAAAATCTTTTGTTCAGACTATAATATAATGCATTTTTAGTGAAATGTAATTTTGTATGGCAAAACGGCCAAACGGTCAAATCCATACTTACTTAGGCTCTTATTTATAAAGCGATCTCAAGATTGAGAGCAATATTAAGTACGGATTTGACAGGTAATTTTGTACTGGAATGATATTTCTGATACGAACTCAAACTTGCTGTTACTCTTGAAAGCTGTTTATAAATACGGGCCTTAATATTGCTCTCTCAATCTTGAGAATGCTTAATAAAACGGACCTTAGCCGTTGACAGAATATAGTATAAGTGTGATTGTATGTCTATAATCAGAATTTGAATTCACTACTGTTATGTAGTCCAATCCTACAGCAGTAACAAACTCGCTACGTGCTGAAAGTGTCGCACAAAACAAAATAAAAAATTCTCTCGGGATCAAACCTTTTTTGTATGCAGAAAGGATTTCGATTTTGTGAAAAACAAACCAACAGTACGTCAAGGCATTTAATGAATGTGGCGAAAAAAGGAACTAAGGCGGCCACTCATAATAAGAATATTCCTCCCGAACGAATTTCGATGATGGCGGCCAATCTGCCAGAGATGGGCCAACTGTGCAGGACTAGTATTTGGTGCCCAGGTGTTTACGCAACACACAAGTGCACTCTCTATTCCTTCAATCTCTTACTCTGATGTGACAGATCTCTTAATCTGACTGACACGACCAGAGAGAAATCAGGCGCAGGACCGACTATTTACATGCACATCCGACAGCATGGATCATCTTACTTTTCGGACATTCAGGTGATAGCCTGCAATGTCCTAACCAAACTAAAAACAATAACACAAAGTCATTGTCCCCCGCCACCGGAAATCGAACTCGGGACTTCCGGGTCGTAAACCCCTGGGATCAGACCACTAGACCACGGAGGCAGTTACGACAACTTTGAACGTTACGTCGTTGTGACGTGGTTAATTGAATATCCACGGCGCACAACGTAAAAACTCACGTCACGACATCGTGACGGTGCACGTTGCCATGGGGTCCCATTCCGTACTAACAGTAAATAAGTTTTTAAAAATATTAAGAGATGGCTCTACGGTTAAGTCGGGTAACCCGTTCTAAACAAACATTCATCTAACAGATTTAAACCGTGAAAAACTGTTCAAATAAAGTAAATGTGTTATTTATTTGCGTCACAATGTCCTAAAAACGGGCCTGCCCGGCGGTCTGCCCGGTTAATGCGGACCAGTTTTCTTGTATGACGTTAGGCATCTGTACTAGTATAGTATTTTATTATCTGTGACGTTGCGGAAAAGTTTTGATGCCATTTTTGACAGTTCTCCTCAGCACCCCCATCCACGTTCATTAAAAGTGTTGACGTAACGTAAACCTGCGTACACTTGCACGTACACAAGCTTTGTGTAAATCAAAACGAGTCGACAGTGAAATGTGCGTAGAATGGAAATAAGGATTGCGAAAACGGTTAATTATTATCTTCAGGTGTTAACTGCCTCGGTGGTCTAGTCTATATCGAGCGGGCACCCAATCCGAAAGTAGTACGTTTGATTCCTATTAGGGGGAACACCTGTTTTTTCCTGTTAAGTTAAATTAGTTCGCGGTACGCTGTCCCCTACACCCGGTAAAGCTTGGACCACCTTACTTTCTATCAAAAAAAAAAAGATTCTCTGCTCCGCAGAGCACGTATGTCAGTCGGCCCCAAAAATCCATGCCATAAGTAAATTCGTTGCGTAAAGGAAAAATCAAAGGCATACGTATTTTTTATTCAATAGTCCTTCTTTTTAGCGTTGTTATAGTCGGGTAAAATAGCGGTTATTTACCGGTATCAAGCCATCAAGCCCCATAGGGATAACAAATGAAAGGCTAACGTCAGTCACGTATGAAATTAATACGTTACGACCGCGGCCCGTAAACTACGTAATGTATAATAGGTTGTAATGTTTATGTTTAACCCTTTTGCGTTTAATTTCCATCTGTGTCTACTGAAACACTGAAATAAAAATTTTATTTATGAAAATACAGTTTAAAAATAACACATGACTTTGACATTTTCTTAACTGACGTAAGATTATTAAAATAAGGGATTTGAAGAATAGAGCATGCTCTCTTATTTTACGTCATTTGAGTATTGTAAAAGTCATGTGTTTATTGTATCTCTCTATCATTATGTCAAAGTAGAGGACATGACAGTGCTATCCTAGTTAAAATAAGAATTAGGGTAGTGTCGCGAAAATCGACAGCATTAAGTCCCTAGACCCAACATGGATTGAATTTTTAAAATCGTTTCCGTCGCCTCTTTGGATTACGAAGAGCTCGCTACCAACAGAATTGCGGATTAACTTCAATTCGTATTTTTAGCTCGCAAGGAAATAACAACGCTGTTTTGAATGCAGACTTTGTTATGTAATGTGTAGTTGCAAATATTACAACAGAGAAAATATTATAGTTAGGGAAACCTGCAGAGTTACTAGAAGTGATAGAATTGTTGAAAAGACAAAACATATTTTTATTAAAAAAAGATTCGTTGAATGCGAACATTAGGTCCGAAAAACATATTCAATTATTCAGACGAGCTTACAACTTTCTTTACTGTAATGGCCACTTCAAACAGGAAAGCGACTCAACGCGACACTGTGCGTTCTTTTCATCAATACAATATTGAACTTTATTTACTATGCAGAAACCTAGATATTTCATTGAAAGAACCCGAAAACTCCTCGCGGCGTCGCGGTGTGCTGCGCGGTGCAACTTCTTGGTACAATGAGAGCCCTCAGGCACGGAATGTCCGTTTACCGGAATGTCCACTCGGGGCATTAAGTCTATTTTCCGGAATGTCCATTACGAGGTGTATCTTCAAGCAACTTCATACTTCGCTTTCCGGTTTGAACTGGATCAGTTAACTGTAGATAGAATGCACCCAACGAGCTTCTCACTTCTAAGGCCCGTATTTATAATCAGCTCTCAAGAGTGACGGCGAATTTGAGTTTGTATCAGAAATGTCATTTCAGTACAAAACGACCTGTCAAATCCGCACTCAATATTGCTCTCAATCTTGAGATCGCTTTATAAATACGAGCCTAAAACTGCAAATAATTAACCCGTACTTAAAAAATATAATTATATTCTGAATATGGTATCCGTAATACACGCCCTACCCTCCATGCTGATGACTAAGCATTATTTTTCTTCGTTCTTTTCTGTCTGAGATAAGTGATGCGATCATTACATCGCTAATATATGTGTGTACGAAGAGCGATGCTATACGTGTTTTACAGTTCAGTGGTTAAGCATTTTGTGATTACGTGGATCCTACCAGGGAAGGTAATAAATTTTCACACGTACTCTGGAAGACTCTACGAAGGGTAAAAATTGGGAAGCTGAATTTTGCTGTGTAGATTTGAAATAGAGTTTTTTTTTTTTTTACTTGTAATGGGTTAGCTCTTGACTCTAGACACAAAGGTCAGCGATGACCGTGACAGAGTCGACGATGGAGCGAGCTAACCCAGAAGACGCCTGTTAAGGCACTGGTAGTCTCACGCACAGACGGAACAAAGCAAGCTGTTTGGCGCCGGATTCCGGTGAGAGGGTGGTCGCGAGCCAGGCGGCCCCCTTGCGGAGCCTACCACCGCTTTGTTGGGATCATTCAGCCGGACTTATTCACAGGCAAGCCTGTGTTGCCGTTGCCCGGGGTGGACCACTAGGAGGTAGATCCCATCCCACCTCAAAAATCGATCGATTTCGTCTCGGAAAATTTGAATATTTGGAAAGAGGAATATAAGTTTTATGCTGGACTGGGAGCGAAAGAAATGATAGTGGTCGTCACATAAACCATGTCAGAGGCCTATTAGGTGGTTTTAAAACTCTGATAACAGGGTTTTTTGGGTCGATCGACTCGAAGCCCATACGACAAGAACAAGAATACAGCATGCCCGAGAGCAGGAAGCAGCTGGTATATTCTATGTTCCTTATCAGTCCCAGATTTATAGCTAAACGCAACTTTATTGAATTTTCCTTTTCAATACATAAATCTTTTAAGTGAAATAATAAATTTCGCATGAATGGGTGTTTAGACAAAAATGAGAATAATAATACGTACAAATGCGTGTTTCACGGTTCAATATTTTAGGACTTTGTTTCTCAAACTAGCAATAAATAATTATAAGACGACGACCCCCGACCTTACTTTACAAAGTATTACCGTACGTAAGCAACTTTGGTCTTTCTTCTCTTTTAAGACAGCATTAGCTAAATGCTATGTACCTACAAATAAAAATATAATGTCTGGTGTCAAAATTGACTATTTTTAGTTTTTTTTTTCTTAATTCGCTTTGACAGTGTAAGTACTAATGAATGTTTAATGCTCCGTACCGAGTGGTAAAAGTATTTATAAGTACTTAGAACTGACTTTCACCATAGACGCGTCGGTCCGTCCATCCGTCGGGTTAAACCCTTTATCACGACGTTTCCGGTTGGTCACTTTGTAACCTGAGGACAATGCACAGGGGGGTCGCTTAACTGGAAAGATTGAGAACCACTTCGTTACGTATTCACGGTTTTCTAAAGAGTAAGGACGCGGTAAACGGGTTCGAAATTCAAATTGTTCGGTAATCAAATCAACTGTCTCGGAGCCTATTCTTGTCACAAAAGGAGTCTATTGAAAGCTCACGTTGACGAAGGATCGAAGCGTAATACGTCAAGGCTTTAAATAAATGTGGCAAAAACATGAACTAGAAACATTCGTAGTCAAGTAGTTAGTGCTTATTCATTTCTATAACGAATGTTAAGCAACCATTGCCGTGGCCAGGCCATGGATGGGTGACCGGTAGTGATTTAGAACTCGAGTGTTCCCGTGCTTTGGAAGGTACGTTAAGCCGTTGGTCCCGGTTATAATCGTAGATATTAGTCGTTAAGCTATGTCGACGGCCATTGCTAAGCAGTGGTGGCTTAAAAACTCTGCCAGGCTGGGTTGGCAACTAACCTGGCAAAAGCCTAATGTAAGATTGGGTCTGGTTCCCCTTCTGGGTTGCAGAGGTTAGATGGCAGTCGCTCTGTGTAAAATTAAAAACCAGTACCCTAGTTCTATTCCCTAATTTAGGTAGCCGACCCCGTGAAATACGGGAAAAGTCTAAAGATGATGAAAATCACATGAAAATAAATGAATAACGCCACCGGCATGAACTCCATCTCAGCATTAATTTAATACCTTGTCGATGCGTACGTTCTCGATCAACCGTTTTCTGATTTGCGAGACCGATTTATTTGACACTTTGTTCTCTGCTCGCAATTTGGTGATCGATTTTGAAGATGTTATGCTTCGCAATCGGTATTTTGTTCAACTTTAACATACATAAGCATTTACATGAAATTACGGGGTAGACAGAGTGTCAAAGCTAAAAGTTTTCACCTATTCTGACCAATTTTGAGGGGAATTTTATCATAATCTCCTTAGCCGTTACTTAGTACGGTATCTAGAGGATTCACGGAGAATACCAGTTTTTACACAAAAATACTGCCACCTAGAATGAAAACCTAGATTCGATGGTCTTTTCAATGTGACACTAAATCGTTTCAAAAGCTCCGACAGATGGCTTTAGTTGCACAAAATCTGTCAAAATTTGAGACAGGCTGTATATACTTACATCTCTATGCTTATGCGAAAAATACTCAGAAAAATATTTCATTGATGACAATGACAGATGTTCTGCTAAGCGCTGTATCAGAAATATAGAAAATCGCTCCTTTTTCTTCTACAAAAAATGACATATTTAAAAGCCCTTAACTTCCAATGGTTTAAATATTTTTCTAAAATAAATCTTTGGTTTTACGGTAATCGAACTCAGGACTGCGGCGTTTCGTTTCACAGCTCCAACCAACTAAGATTAGTACCTATACAAGTAAGTAATAATATCTCTTAAATTCTCTAGACCCAAAATTTTAATCTTTCCGAAAGACCAAAACGCGAATATTTCAAAGCAGAAATCTAGTAATGAATAAGATAACCGTATCTCCGGTCCAGTTTATCCGAAGAAAGGATAATACAATCCAATATAATTTTCTCATAGCTTAGCAAAGACCATAATTTTAATAGACTCGGCTTTACTAATTGAACATGAAGGTATATACAAGGGAAGTTGACACTATTGAATGCTCTAAAATGCTTATAATTATATTGTACGTGTACTTAGAAGAAAACTTACCAGTTCCTTTACCAAAATGTTACTAGTCCTAAAATCTCCATGACACAGTGTTTGTACTGAAACAGTATTTGAACGATATTTTGAATACATTTTAATAGCCCTTGTTACAAATATTTCAGCTTTTTTCTTCATGCCGATTTCCGCCATATTATTGTAAAATTTTTGCCATTCTTCATTAAATTTTACCAAACCGATTAACTTCATTGATGCACTATTTCTTTCATAACATTCAATCCTAATCCATGAAATTTAGCTAGTTGTTTCACTGAAAACTTAGACCCGATACAATAAAATAATGTGCAAAGCGCGAAAGTCTTAAACAAACATTGATTTATTTGCTTGAAATTATTTTCACAAATAATGTTATATATTTAAAAGGGTGGCATGAGAACGGCCATAAGAAAAACCGCGTCTTTATGATAATAGGTCATTGAATCTCAGTCTCTATTGTTACTGGAGAAGGAAAGGATTATCGTCTCTGATTCAATTTGTCTCTCGATACGTATATTACATTACAAGAGGACAAAGTGACTTTAATGATAAGAGTTCTGACAATTTTATTGGATCCAATATATTGGAGATCAAGAAATATTAGTACAAAGAAATTCTACTGTTAAATTCAGATGTTTCTCTTCCCAGACTTACTGTAAAATTCTGTTGAAGAAGTGAAGGTTTTATATGTCAGCCAGTTCTCTGCAGCCCATCTCAATATTTGTCAGACGCGGCGAAACTGTTTTTTACTGGGCTGTTGACGCTCTGTCTACCCCACGAGAGTTAAAGGCGTGACTATTGTGCATTCTTAGAATCTGTAAAGGAAAGGATTAAAAGATGTGATAATACTACTCTTCCACGCTGGACAAAGAATGTTAAAAACAAAGAATGAACCAGCTGCTTCTTTTCCCGGGTACACTCTAAAATCCAGTTGGTTGAAACAGTGAACTTTACTAGAGCAAAATTTACTAATCAACCCTTATAAAAATTATAATCCTACCCGAACAGTCCATTAAAATTTGTTAGCGTTGGTGCTCTGCCTACCCTTCAAGGAAAACAGGTATGAATATTATGAATATGTATGTAACAAGATATCCGGCGTTACCTACACAATAGCATAGACAGACCGACAGACAATAATATATTGTTTCAACAACTAACTAACCTAATTCCACTCCTCTGTACATACCGGGTGTTAAAAGTGTAAAGGCATTATGAAAATATGTTAGATATAACATAAAATTAAGTACAAAGAATCTTTCGTCACTTTGTGATAGATAAGATGAACTTTTTGATTCAATTGCAAGTAAACGACAGTTTTCTACTTGAAATTATACAAAATATCCTAAATAAAAAAAATATCCTAAATATAATATATAATATCCTAAATGTTTTATGTTGTTCTAAGCTTGATGACCCTGTATATTTGCTCCACTCTGTATTCCCATCTAAATCCATTTATCTACATCCGAAGCCATCCATTCTCTCCGTATAAGCGAGGGAAACGTGGTCTGGAGGTAATTGGGAAGTCTTCACGATTACAAATGTTAAGCAAATTTGTTCTTGGTTGCGTTATTTATGGGCGGTGAAAATTTCAGGTGCGCATGTTTCGGATGCGCAAATAAGGTATTCTTAGTCTGAGAATAATTTGTGTTATTCTCATAAATAAATTGTAATATTTTGAAAATTTAACATCTAAACCTACACATGATTTGTGTTGTGCTGGGATTGCGCAATATGATCATGTATGTATACTTTATGCTTGTATTCTAAAAAGCTATTTTAGTGACTGTTCATTTGGCCCAGAATAATTAATACAATACAATTAACAAAGGTTTCCATGGCTTTAAAGGCTTCTAGCTCTGAAAAAAAAATCTGACACCGGGGTTCATCAGGCCGATCAACTGCTCTGCTTTGCTCACTATAGAGTCGGTTAGAATCTGTCTCGTTCAACGCTGGCAAAAGACTAACTTATCGTAAATAAAATTCTAAAAATGGCACACAATTCTTTACTAATACATACTAGGCCCAATGCCCTTTCTGCGTTCTGATTTACACAAATCCGAACGAGACCGAGTTCCCATCTAAATCCATTTTCCTATCTAAATCTAGAGCTATCAATTCACTTCGTATAAGGGAGTGTTCGGAATAAGTGAACTCTGCAGTAGATGGATTTATTCTTTAGCTATTTACTAGCTTTCTCTTTGCGATTTAGCTATTTCTGTTTGCGATAAGGCAGAGTGGTTTATTGTTTACAGTATTTTGTTTCAAACTAAAATTTTGAATTCAATATTTGTATTTTTGTCTCGTTTTTATAGAAGACAGAATTGCCCCAATATATCATGTAACTTTTATGACCTTAGACCATCAGGTACCTAGTTAATTGTTTTATGTCACATTTCAACCAAAGGATTCAAAGAAAATGACACTACACAAGAGGTGACTAACGAACATATTCATAGCACACTACTCACTGCATACACATCAAAGCCATAGAAGCTGTAGACAGCTAAGCCTGCGATGAAGGTGAACAGCTAGGGTTTAGATCCCATATGCGACCTATTTATAACCTTTATTCTACGAAATCAAATCAAAGTAACTTTTACGAATTCTTTATTTAAAAGGTAAGTAACGCAATCTATCCTACTTATAATTAGACTCAAACAATGCGATGGGTTAGATGTTTGATTGTTTATTATACAATCACGCTTCTACCACTGGGCGGAATCCTAATGAAACTATTTAGGCACTGGAATTGGACATTGAAAATAAGCTGCGTTTTACCTCGCAAAATCCTTAATTTTCACAGGAAAATTCAATTAACGTTTTGTTTTAACAAAATAAGCAAGTTGTTATATTGTCACGTTTTGACTGATTTTGATGCCGACTCAAAAAGCTTAAAATCACAAATCTTGTCAAAATGGAAAAATAATATCAGAGAAAAGAAAAGAACATAATGGAGACCCTTCAAGTCGTAATTTAATTTCTAACACCTCTCAAAAAACGTTATCCACAAAATCTTTAAACTAAATATAATTTGGGAGTTAAGAGTCCCTAGTCGTTCTATCCCTTCTTTGGTCGCCTCTTAATAATTTTTCATTTTCCTCAAGAGAGCTCGTTAATTTCTCCAGTAGAAGTTGAAGATTAGTGTTGAGACAATATCGATAGTTTTGAGTATCGATAGAAAATCCGTCAATAATGTTCTAATATATATATTTTTTTTAATTCTTATAACCAGGAAATATGAATAGTGTTATGGCTGAGTAGGTAGGTATATTTTAGTTATTTTATTTCACATAAATTTTAGGTTTATATGAAAAAAAGCTAGATAATCGTCGAACCCAAGTAATACAACATCTACACGGTTTGTTGTTCAAGAAATGAGAAATGAGATTTATTTATTGTGAAGCATAGGTAAATGTTAGTCCTAAATTAATATTATTTTTCCATTATTATTTAAAAAAAATTAAGCATAATATTTTGTGAAGGTGAAAATGACACCACTTCTATATGCTGCGGGTATCGGCAAAAGCCGACTTAAGCATAAATCCATGTATAACCAGCGATATGATAATATGTTTACACGGATCGATTTCCACCAGGTGACTAATCTAACCAACAATCGCCTCAGAAAGCTGAATCACCACCCCATGGTAATTTTCCTAATAATTATATTGTTATTTTCTTTTTGCAGCGAGCAACAAAAAGTTGCAGAAAATTGTCTGCAATAACACCATGCGGCGGAAAATTGCCTGCGTGAGCATTTGCACGGTTGATTTTAGTCACCAGCCATAATGTGCGACATAAATGCCTAATTTGGGATTTCGATTTTAGTCTCCTGTGGCCTAGTCGCATTGCCTAGTCATTCAGCAAAAATCAACCCATGTAAATACCCCATTATCTACCCGTGTAAATTTTTGCCTAAACTGGCACAAAGTTACTCTAGTGCCATAACAAAAAAAAAAAAACTATGAAATAAAATCAATATTATTGCAATTAATTTGACAGTGCTCGGTATAGTTTACTATTTTTATCGAAATATATTTTTTGTTAAGACGTTTTTACTTTTACAACTATTTTAGATTCACCGCCCTACCAAAGCAGTGAATTTAAAACGGAAGAAAATTTATTTTATTTTAAACTCTACTGGGATTCAAAAATTACTAGATTTTACGTTAGAACCAAGCTTTTTTTGTTCGTGTCTGGAATATACAAAAATCTCAAAGTTTTAGTATCTAGTTAGAATATATAAATTACATTAAAAGGTTCTTGATCTTGCAATAAATGACACAAATAATTTTCCAATCGAGGTGATTGTTTTGTTTGGAGTAAGTAAGAATTATTTTTATATCCTTTAAGAATTTCCTGCTGTTTGCATAAAATTTGTTCAGTTTCATTGACAGATCAACCTCTATCAGTTATGTTAAGCTGTCCCTTGTATAGGTACTGTCTTAAGCCTTAATAATACTTTAGTTACGAGGTTTATTGGTTGATTTCCTATACTATCTTATAAATTTTGAAAACTCTGTCTAAGGGTCTTATTTATAATCAGCTCTCAAGAGTGACAGCGAATTTGAGTTTGTATCAGAAATTTCATTTCAGTACAAAACGACCTGTCAAATCCAAACTTAATATTGCTCTCAATCTTGAGATCGCTTTATAAATACGAGCCTAACTCTGTTTGTCTTGCTCTCTGTCTGTCTGTGTGATGAAATTTGGTAGGTGTATAGGTGGGATCATAGGAAAGGACATTTATAGGCTCATTTACTGCGGGAAAATATCTCATTCCCACGGGAAAAATCATTTCGCAGCGGATAAAACCGTGGGGCATAAAGCAAGTACGTATATAATAATAGGTCCAATACCTCCTTATACCGAAGCTAAAAATAAATATGAAAGAAGGAAAATGTAAGAAAAATTCTAAGCTCCCGATCAAACCTTTCGCAAACAGAGGTTTCGACTTACACACACAGAAAGGCGCTCTTTCATTAATCTCTCTCATTCGAGTCATGTCTGACGGATTTTATTTGTTCAGTAGGTAGTTTTCCTGACGTATTTATTTACTGGGAGCGAAAAAAATAAATAGGGGAAGTACCTAGGAGCAGATTTTTTCGGGCTTACCTTGACTCATTCGACTGAAAGCGATAGAAAAACATAGAATATACCAGCTGCTTTTACTCCTGGGTATTCTGCATAAGTTACAATTTAGGCGATACAGATACATAATTATTTCAATCTAAAATTGGCCACAATGTCCAGACGTGGCCAAAAAGCATTTTACTAGGAGTTTTACACTCTGCCTACCCCGTAAGGGATATACGCATGACTTTATTGTATGTGTGTATCATGTGTGTATGCATACCTTGAAAACTAAGCTTCGGGTCAACACCCAAAAAGCCCAAAGGTTTAAGAAAAAAAAAGTCCATAATTTCGAGAAACAAACAGAAATTTCTCTTCAGCTTCCTTTGTAATGCGATATGGTGGATAGCAGTTCCTTCCCGCATCATTAAAACTTTTATCTGCGCAAAGAACGTGGCGGTGTGACCTTTGAAATATGTAGGCATTTTTAAAAGGAGGGATTTTCTTTTCACACGTATACGTAACTAGTGGCAAGGAAGCCTTTCTTCAAAGCTAGAGCTCTAGAAATCAGTTGAAGGAGACTAGGGCCCGTATTTATAATCAGCTCTCAAGAGTGACAGCGAGTTTGAGTTCGTATCAGAAATGTCATTTCAGTACAAAAAATATTCTTACTTAATATTGCTCTCAATCTTGAGATCGCTTTATAAATACGACCCTAGGATAGGTAAATTGTAATTTAGGCGAAAGGCTGCCAATCTCTCACTATATAGTACTGCAGTACTTACTACTTATACTACACAATTCGTTCTTGCGTTAATACATTGCGTGGCGAAAACGTCTTTTATAAAAATTTATATTCATATAATTATGAAAGAAAGAAAGTAAATAATTCGCCTCCAGAGGCACAGGTTCAAATCCTGCCTGAGGTCGTGGCCCGAGGCGAATTTATTATTTTCTTTCTTTCATATTTTTAGGCCAAAAGTACTTAAAAAAGACTAGGTACAAAAGTATTTTCTAGCAGTTACTAGCTCTAAAACTCTAAACGGTAATTAAAATCCGTGCTAGTTAATTGCCGTGCGAGATGACGAACGACTCACACATCCTACCTAGGTACTTATAATGTTTTTCTTTCGCTTGAAATCTAGCAAGGAAAATGCCTAAAAATCTAATCATGTCTAGTCTAGCCAAGTCTTTTTTTTTTTTATTTGGCCTCTGATGTCTACAAAAATATATCATCTGCTGACATAATTTCAAATGCTGTCGATTATCATGACAAGAAGAAAAACAAACAAGAATAACTGTAACACGAAACCAACTCCAAAGTTCGAGTCACGTAAAACTCCGAAGAATACTTCGAAAGTCAGAGGAAAACTCACAATATATCGATACGTGATCCTGCTGCGGCGGCCAAGTTTGGAGAGGTTTAGGCCCGTATTTATAAAGCGATCTCAAGAGTGAGAGCAATATTAAGTATGGATTTGACAGGTCGTTTTGTACTGAAATGACATTTCTGATACGAACTTAAACTTGCTGTCACTCTTGAGAGCTGATTATAAATATCGGCCTTAGGGTATTGAGGCTATTTGTAATTTTTTCTAAATGTAAGTAAGTAGATAAATAAAATCGCACCTGTTTCCCTCAAGCCGAAGGTATTCGCCATGTTTCACAGGTTATACAACTTTAATAACCTTAATTTTTACAGCAAGCCCGGGAGGAGAAGCAGATGGCACATTCAACGTTGTTCTATCGCTCACACTTCAGCATGGAAGAGGTTAGCGTTAAAACTTTACATACGTAGTTACGAAACCTTTCAGAGTAAATAGCTACCAAAATCATTATCAAATTAAACTACTTCGGAACCAAAAACCAATTCGGAAGTTCCGAATTGGAACCTGCTCACATAATTTGCAAGAACACAAGTTCCACAAAAACATCTTTTTGGCTCAGCCAATTGTAACACAGTCGAAAAAAGAATTAGTTGAGTTCAGCAATGTAGAGTACGTGAGCTAACTCTGACTTAATCGAATGGCCCGACAAGTGGGGCCATTAAAAAAACGGGATACCTATAGTTTTTTTAACCAACGTTCAAGATGAAAAAAATTTAGAGCGTCAACAGCAAATTGCAATAAGCGTTTTCTTCATTTGACAATCTATACCAATGTGTTTTGCGTCTAGTAATCCCTTCTAGTAATATTCACCTTCAAACTTTTAGATAACAATACAAAATATCAGAAGTAAATATGCATTTTTTGAATCCGCAGGATCTTACTAACATTAAACTTCGTTATCTGAAGCCTTTTTAATTCAATAATTCCTTCTCCTAGTTCTGTCCGCTCCTTATTATACAAGAATAGAATATAAGGCCATTTTTGTCCCATTCCTTCAAAATGGAAGTCCACTGTCGTTTGCTTTTAGTCCCCAAATTCCTCTGTATTATATTTCTTACTTTACCCGGTGCAGGGTAGAATTCTTAAGTTAAGAGTCTCTCCTAGGCTAAGTGGCGCCCCCAATATAATCGATTTATCGGAATCATAACCATAACTCACTGAAAACGTAATTAATCGGAAACCCGTTGAACTAAATGTTAAATTAACAAAGTAATGGTCACCGTGATCACCGTAGATTCAGATAGCCACAGTGTTAAGGAGGGAAGTACTCTAAATCGGGCTAAACACGGTCCGGCATTTGACTTTGTTAGTATAGTTAATAGTTGAATTTTCAATAAATCTATATATGGTTAGCTTCTCTAAAATATGGAGAACAACTAGATTCATAGATATAATCTAAAAATACTATGATTACACCAGGAAATCATCAGAAATATCATGAAAATCTGGCGTCTCAATGCCGAATTTGAACAACTGTGACATTTCTATGAGCTTAGAAACAGCAAATGTTATATCGAAATCACCGTATAATTATGAAGAACATCATAATCAACTCTGTTTTTCAATACTTTTTGTATACATTGAGATATATGCAAAAATATATGAGATCGGCTTGAAACAGCCCCATGCTAGAAAAGGACAGAGCACGCATTCTGTCATTGGTTTGAAAGGGACAGTTGCCGCGAGCACATAGACCCTTAAAAGTGGCCGTTTTGCGCATGTACCTGTAACTACATCAAAATGATAACAAACTATAAATTGCTAATTTGTGACGGTCTTAAATCATCATTGGATTTCTCTCAATCTGATCGAGTAATAAACAAAGTTCAAACAACTCGAAAATTATGTTTTATTTTTTATTTTTGGGAGCCCAACTTAGCTTAGAGGATCCTCTCAAGTATGGCTCGACCGCTGACAACGTATTTATTTTTATTTCGCCAGCTTACTCCGAACAAGCAACACATATCAGCACATTGTGTGGGCTCGTCCATGCGTGAAAACTTCACCGAAATATTGAAGTTATAGGCACACTAGGCAGGGAAACGTTAAACTTAAAAAAAAATGTAGTGCGATGGTCGCGGTTAATATCGTGGATATTAGTCGTTAAACTATGTCAGAGGCCATAAACAGTGGCGCATTGAAAACTGTGACAGCTGGGTTGACTACTAACCTGGAAAAAGCCTAATCTACGATTGGGTCTGGTTTTCCTTTAGGGTTGTAATAGTCAGGCGGTCGCTCTGTGTAAAAAACAATGTAGAACCAGTATCGTCCTTCAATCCCATAGATTAGGTAGCCGACCACCCCGTGAAACACGGGTATGGCTGGGGAGATGACGAACTGTACCAACCAATGTACGGAAGTAACCCCACCAAGGCCATTACCGTGCCATTACTCCATGTTCATGTCTTGACTCTTGACGTAGCAACGTGCTACCATTGTGCTACGACATCTCTACGACGTAGCTGTTTGCTACGCTTGCTACTCGTAGAAGTTTTTTAGCGGTGTTAAAATAAATATGTTACTTCGAAGGGCACATTGTAAGCTTTCGGTCCCGTTTTCACTGATCTACATACAAACCATAACAGAGGTCTATTATTATTCTTACACCAAAATTTATGGGGTCATGCCACATGATAGAAGAAGAAAACCTGAAAGATATTTTTAAAACCGCTAAAAAACTTCTACGAGTAGCAAGCGTAGCAAACAGCTACGTCGTAGAGATGTCGTAGCACAATGGTAGCACGTTGCTACGTCAAGAGTCAAGACATGAACATGGAGTAATGGCACGGTAATGGCCTTGGTGGGGTTACTTCCGTACATTGGTTGGTACAGTTCGTCATCTCCCCAGCCATACCCGTGTTTCACGGGGTGGTCGGCTACCTAATCTATGGGATTGAAGGACGATACTGGTTCTACATTGTTTTTTACACAGAGCGACCGCCTGACTATTACAACCCTAAAGGAAAACCAGACCCAATCGTAGATTAGGCTTTTTCCAGGTTAGTAGTCAACCCAGCTGTCACAGTTTTCAATGCGCCACTGTTTATGGCCTCTGACATAGTTTAACGACTAATATCCACGATATTAACCGCGACCATCGCACTACATTTTTTTTTAAGTTTAACGTTTCCCTGCCTAGTGTGCCTATAACTTCAATATTTCGGTGAAGTTTTCACGCATGGACGAGCCCACACAATGTGCTGATATGTGTTGCTTGTTCGGAGTAAGCTGGCGAAATAAAAATAAATACGTTGTCAGCGGTCGAGCCATACTTGAGAGGATCCTCTAAGCTAAGTTGGGCTCCCAAAAATAAAAAATAAAACATAATTTTCGAGTTGTTTGAACTTTGTTTATTACTCGATCAGATTGAGAGAAATCCAATGATGATTTAAGACCGTCACAAATTAGCAATTTATAGTTTGTTATCATTTTGATGTAGTTACAGGTACATGCGCAAAACGGCCACTTTTAAGGGTCTATGTGCTCGCGGCAACTGTCCCTTTCAAACCAATGACAGAATGCGTGCTCTGTCCTTTTCTAGCATGGGGCTGTTTCAAGCCGATCTCATATATTTTTGCATATATCTCAATGTATACAAAAAGTATTGAAAAACAGAGTTGATTATGATGTTCTTCATAATTATACGGTGATTTCGATATAACATTTGCTGTTTCTAAGCTCATAGAAATGTCACAGTTGTTCAAATATTCGGCATTGAGACGCCAGATTTTCATGATATTTCTGATGATTTCCTGGTGTAATCATAGTATTTTTAGATTATATCTATGAATCTAGTTGTTCTCCATATTTTAGAGAAGCTAACCATATATAGATTTATTGAAAATTCAACTATTAACTATACTAACAAAGTCAAATGCCGGACCGTGTTTAGCCCGATTTAGAGTACTTCCCTCCTTAACACTGTGGCTATCTGAATCTACGGTGATCACGGTGACCATTACTTTGTTAATTTAACATTTAGTTCAACGGGTTTCCGATTAATTACGTTTTCAGTGAGTTATGGTTATGATTCCGATAAATCGATTATATTGGGGGCGCCACTTAGCCTAGGAGAGACTCTTAACTTAAGAATTCTACCCTGCACCGGGTAAAGTAAGAAATATAATACAGAGGAATTTGGGGACTAAAAGCAAACGACAGTGGACTTCCATTTTGAAGGAATGGGACAAAAATGGCCTTATATTCTATTCTTGTATAATAAGGAGCGGACAGAACTAGGAGAAGGAATTATTGAATTAAAAAGGCTTCAGATAACGAAGTTTAATGTTAGTAAGATCCTGCGGATTCAAAAAATGCATATTTACTTCTGATATTTTGTATTGTTATCTAAAAGTTTGAAGGTGAATATTACTAGAAGGGATTACTAGACGCAAAACACATTGGTATAGATTGTCAAATGAAGAAAACGCTTATTGCAATTTGCTGTTGACGCTCTAAATTTTTTTCATCTTGAACGTTGGTTAAAAAAACTATAGGTATCCCGTTTTTTTAATGGCCCCACTTGTCGGGCCATTCGATTAAGTCAGAGTTAGCTCACGTACTCCATTGCTGAACTCAACTAATTCTTTTTTCGACTGTGTTACAATTGGCTGAGCCAAAAAGATGTTTTTGTGGAACTTGTGTTCTTGCAAATTATGTGAGCAGGTTCCAATTCGGAACTTCCGAATTGGTTTTTGGTTCCGAAGTAGTTTAATTTGATAATGATTTTGGTAGCTATTTACTCTGAAAGGTTTCGTAACTACGTATGTAAAGTTTTAACGCTAACCTCTTCCATGCTGAAGTGTGAGCGATAGAACAACGTTGAATGTGCCATCTGCTTCTCCTCCCGGGCTTGCTGTAAAAATTAAGGTTATTAAAGTTGTATAACCTGTGAAACATGGCGAATACCTTCGGCTTGAGGGAAACAGGTGCGATTTTATTTATCTACTTACTTACATTTAGAAAAAATTACAAATAGCCTCAATACCCTAAGGCCGATATTTATAATCAGCTCTCAAGAGTGACAGCAAGTTTAAGTTCGTATCAGAAATGTCATTTCAGTACAAAACGACCTGTCAAATCCATACTTAATATTGCTCTCACTCTTGAGATCGCTTTATAAATACGGGCCTAAACCTCTCCAAACTTGGCCGCCGCAGCAGGATCACGTATCGATATATTGTGAGTTTTCCTCTGACTTTCGAAGTATTCTTCGGAGTTTTACGTGACTCGAACTTTGGAGTTGGTTTCGTGTTACAGTTATTCTTGTTTGTTTTTCTTCTTGTCATGATAATCGACAGCATTTGAAATTATGTCAGCAGATGATATATTTTTGTAGACATCAGAGGCCAAATAAAAAAAAAAAAGACTTGGCTAGACTAGACATGATTAGATTTTTAGGCATTTTCCTTGCTAGATTTCAAGCGAAAGAAAAACATTATAAGTACCTAGGTAGGATGTGTGAGTCGTTCGTCATCTCGCACGGCAATTAACTAGCACGGATTTTAATTACCGTTTAGAGTTTTAGAGCTAGTAACTGCTAGAAAATACTTTTGTACCTAGTCTTTTTTAAGTACTTTTGGCCTAAAAATATGAAAGAAAGAAAATAATAAATTCGCCTCGGGCCACGACCTCAGGCAGGATTTGAACCTGTGCCTCTGGAGGCGAATTATTTACTTTCTTTCTTTCATAATTATATGAATATAAATTTTTATAAAAGACGTTTTCGCCACGCAATGTATTAACGCAAGAACGAATTGTGTAGTATAAGTAGTAAGTACTGCAGTACTATATAGTGAGAGATTGGCAGCCTTTCGCCTAAATTACAATTTACCTATCCTAGGGTCGTATTTATAAAGCGATCTCAAGATTGAGAGCAATATTAAGTAAGAATATTTTTTGTACTGAAATGACATTTCTGATACGAACTCAAACTCGCTGTCACTCTTGAGAGCTGATTATAAATACGGGCCCTAGTCTCCTTCAACTGATTTCTAGAGCTCTAGCTTTGAAGAAAGGCTTCCTTGCCACTAGTTACGTATACGTGTGAAAAGAAAATCCCTCCTTTTAAAAATGCCTACATATTTCAAAGGTCACACCGCCACGTTCTTTGCGCAGATAAAAGTTTTAATGATGCGGGAAGGAACTGCTATCCACCATATCGCATTACAAAGGAAGCTGAAGAGAAATTTCTGTTTGTTTCTCGAAATTATGGACTTTTTTTTTCTTAAACCTTTGGGCTTTTTGGGTGTTGACCCGAAGCTTAGTTTTCAAGGTATGCATACACACATGATACACACATACAATAAAGTCATGCGTATATCCCTTACGGGGTAGGCAGAGTGTAAAACTCCTAGTAAAATGCTTTTTGGCCACGTCTGGACATTGTGGCCAATTTTAGATTGAAATAATTATGTATCTGTATCGCCTAAATTGTAACTTATGCAGAATACCCAGGAGTAAAAGCAGCTGGTATATTCTATGTTTTTCTATCGCTTTCAGTCGAATGAGTCAAGGTAAGCCCGAAAAAATCTGCTCCTAGGTACTTCCCCTATTTATTTTTTTCGCTCCCAGTAAATAAATACGTCAGGAAAACTACCTACTGAACAAATAAAATCCGTCAGACATGACTCGAATGAGAGAGATTAATGAAAGAGCGCCTTTCTGTGTGTGTAAGTCGAAACCTCTGTTTGCGAAAGGTTTGATCGGGAGCTTAGAATTTTTCTTACATTTTCCTTCTTTCATATTTATTTTTAGCTTCGGTATAAGGAGGTATTGGACCTATTATTATATACGTACTTGCTTTATGCCCCACGGTTTTATCCGCTGCGAAATGATTTTTCCCGTGGGAATGAGATATTTTCCCGCAGTAAATGAGCCTATAAATGTCCTTTCCTATGATCCCACCTATACACCTACCAAATTTCATCACACAGACAGACAGAGAGCAAGACAAACAGAGTTAGGCTCGTATTTATAAAGCGATCTCAAGATTGAGAGCAATATT